>PVKU01006487.1:0-43006 GCA_004027475.1 Anoura caudifer
GAGAGAGAGAGAGAGAGAGAGAAAGAAAGAAAGAAAGAAAGAAAGAAAGAAAGAAAGAAAGAAAGAAAGAAAGAGAAAGGAAGGAAGGAAGGAAGGAAGGAAGGAAGGAAGGAAGGAAGGAAGGAAGGAAGGAAGGAAGGAAGGAGGGAGGGAGGGAGGGAGGAAGGAGAGAAAGAGAGAGAGAGGGAAGGAAGGAAGGAAGGAAAGAAAGAAGGAAGGAAAGGAAGGGGAAGAAACTAGACCGCCAACTTACACCATCCACCAAAATAAACTCAAAATAGACAAAAAACTTAAATATAAGTCATGACACCATAAAACTCCTAGAGGAAAACATAGGCAGGAAAATTTGAGATATATCATGTAGCAATATTTTTGCCAATATATCTCCTAGGTCAAGGGAAATAAGGGAAAAATAAACAAACAGGACTACATCAATTTAAAAAGCTTCAGCCCTGGCTGGTGTGGCTTGGTGGATTGAGCACCAGCCTGAGAAACAAAGGGTCACCAGTTTGATTCCCAATCAGGGCACATACCTGGGTTGTGGGCCAGGTCCCTGGTATGAGGAGAGTGAGGCAACCACACATTGATGTGTCTCTCCCTCTATTTCTCCTTCCCTTCCCCTCTTTAAAAATAAATAATTTTTTTTAAAAAAGCTTCAGCATGGCTAAAGAAACCATCATCAAAATGAAAAGAGAACCAACCATATGGGAAAATCTATTTGCCAATGATACATTTGACAAGGCTTGATCTCCAAAATATATAAAGAACTCATCTGACTCAACACCAGGAAAACAAAAATCCAATTAAAAATGAGCAAAGGACCTGAACAGACATTTCTCCAAGGAGGACATACAGATGACCTATAGACATATGGAAAGATGCTCAACCTCACGAGCGGTCAGAGATGCAAATTAAAACCATATTGAGATATCAACTCACACCTGTCAGAATGGCCATCATTAATAAACCAACCAACAAGTGCTGATGTGGCTGTGGAGGAAAGAGAACCCTAGTGAATTGTTGGTGGGAGTGTAGACTGGTGCGGCCACTGTGGAATACAGTATGGAATTTCCTTAAAAAAATAAAAATGGAACTGCCTTTTGACCCAGTGATTCTGCTGCTGGAAATATACCCTAAGAATCCTGAATCACCAATTCAAAAGAACTTATACACCCCTATATTCATAGCAGCGCTATTTACAATAGCTAAGTGCTGCAATCAGCCTAAGTGCCCATCAGTAAATGAGTGGATCAAAAAACTATGGTACATTTGCACAATGGAATCCTACACAGCAGAAAGAAAGAAGGAATTCCTACCTTTTGTGATAGCATGGATGAAACTGGAGAATATTATGCTAAGTGAAATAATCTGGTCAGTGAAAAACAAATACCATATGATCTCACCTATAAGTGGAATCTAATGAACAAAATAAAGTAACAAAATTTTAAACTTTTGCTCTGATACTGTTAGAGAGAATGAAAAGACAAGCCACAGATTGGTAGAAAATATTTGTACATCACATGTCTGAACTGTGAGACTCAACACTAAGAATACAAATTCCTAAAAATGGGCAAAAGACTTGAAGAGACACATCATCAAAGAAGATATATGGAAGGCAAAGTGTTACATGAAAAAACTCATCATTAGCCATTAAGGAAATGCATATTAAAACCACCATCAGCACAATTGGTCCCCATGCACAAAAATTAATTCAAAATGGATCAAAGACCTAAATATAAGATCTGAAACAATAAATTACATAGAAGAAAACATAGGTACTAATCTTATGAACCTTCATCTTAGAGAAAATTTTATGAATTTGACCCCAAAGGCAAAGGAAGTAAAGGTAAAAATAAATAAATGGGACTATATCAAACTAAAAAGCTGCACAGCAAAAGAAACCACCAACAAAACCAAAAGGCAAGCAATCAAATGGGAGATGATATTTGCAAACAACAGTTCCTACAAGGGGTTAATATCCAAAATATATAAATAACTCATTGAACTCAAAACCAAACAAACAATCCAAATTAAAAATGAGCAGAGGACCTGAAAAGGCACTTCTCCCATAAAGACATACAAATGGCCAACAGATATATGAAAAGATTCTCAACTAGCTACTAGAAAAATGCTACAAATCAAAACTACAATGAGATTCCATCTCACATCTGTTAAAATGGCTGTTATTAACAAGACAAGTAGTAACAAGTGTTGGGGAGGTTGTGGAGAAAAGGGAACCTTCATTCACTACTAGGGATGTAAACTGCTATAGCCACTATAGAAAACAGTTTGAAGGTTCCTCAAGAAATTAAGAATAGAGTTACCATACTAACCTAGGAATCTCTCTTCTGGGTATCTACCCAAAACACTCAAAAATATTTATTTGCAAAGATATATGCACTCTTATCTTCATTGCAGCATTATTCATGGTAGCCAAGAGATGCAGACAACCAAAGTGTCTTTCATTAGAGGATTTGGATTGGATAAAGAATATGTGGTGCATATATTCTATGGAATACAACTCAGCCATAAGAAAAGATAAAATACTGCCATTTGCAACTACATGGATAGGCCTTGAGAGTATTATATTCAAAGAAATAAGTCACTCAGAAAAAAGCTAATACAAAAGTGAAATTCATAGACAAAGACAACAGTATGGTGGTTATCAGAAGGAAGAGGGTGGGAGGGTAGTGAAGGGTAAAGGGGACCAAATATATGGTGACAGAATAAGATTTGACTTTAGGTGGTGGGCACACAATGCAATATACAGAGTATGCATTATAGAAATCTACACTTGAAACCTATATGATCTTATTAACCAATGTCACCCCAATAAATTCAAGAAAAACACAATGAGATACATTTATACTCCTATTTTAATAGCTAAAATAAAACAAATGGACAATATTAAATATGCTAGCAAGAATGCAGAGAAATAGAAACCCTCATACATTACTGGTGGAGAGGTGTAATGAATGATACATTCTGGAAGACAGTTTGACAGTTTCTTTTATAGTTAAACATATACTTACCACATTACCACTTGATGGAGGTTTGTTTTGTTTGTTTTTTTTTTCCTGGTTTTTCCTCTGCGGAGTTACTACTTCCCACCCTTGCAACTAATAAGCAGTTTGTAGGGAGACACTTTGAGACCATAACAATGCCCTGCTCCTTCCCATCATATAGCATCCAAATCCATCTTTACCATGATGGTAAAGACTCTCCTCACCTTGGTATTAGGACCTAGCTGATCAAATATTAACAATCTACTTTTCTGGATGATATAATGCTCTCTCTTCTCAGGCATAATATAATCATTTTAATTCTATTATGACAATCCAAAATAATAAATCCTGATATTGCTAAAACCTCTTGCTCTCCATTTGTTTTGCAGGCATCAATGGCTATGTTTTTGATAGTTTGCAGCTGTCAGTTTGTTTACATGAGGTGGCATACTGGTACATTCTAAGTGTTGGAGCACAGACTGACTTCCTTTCTGTCTTCTTCTCTGGATATACCTTCAAACACAAAATGGTCTATGGAGACACACTTACTCTATTCCCATTCTCAGGAGAAACTGTCTTCATGTCAATGGAAAATCCAGGTTAGTTATTTATGTTATTCTTTTGCTAATAGCTGTGATGGCTTCATTAGTCAGTCATAAGCACTTTTGCCCACTAACAGACATTTAGGCAGATACTAAGTAGTTTAAGTGATTTTTGCTAATTGCAAGGTATTTTAATGACAGCACCACATTGAGGTTTTTTGTCTGTATTAGTAACTTATTTTTAATTATATTTTACTGATTATGCTATTACAGTTTTTCCAACTTTTCCCTCCTCAACTGTGTACCCCAAACCCTCCAGCATCCCCCCTTAGTTCATGCTCATGGGTTGTACATATAAGTTATTTGAGTTCTCTGTTTCCTATACCATATTTATCTCCCTGTCTATTTTATGCCTACCAATTATGCTTCTTCTTCCCTGTACCTTGTCCCCCTATTCCTCCCTTTCCACTCCCCACTGAAAACCCTCCATGTGATGTCCATTTCTCTGATTCTGTTCCTGTTCTAGTTGTTTCCTTAGTTTTTGTTTTCATTGTTTTTCTTTTCTTTTAGGTTCATCTGTTGATAGTTTTGCATTTGTTGTCATTTTATTGTTCATATTTTTATCTTTTTTTAGATAAGTTCCTTTAACATTTTATATAATGGCTTGGTGATGATGAACTCCTTTAACTTGACCTTATCTGGGAAGCACTTGATCTGCTCTTCCATTCTAATCTTGGGTAATGTAATTATGATGTTCCTCTGTGTGTTCCTCCTTGGGTCCAAGTTCTTTGGGACTCTCTGAGCTTCCTGGACTTCCTGGAATTCTCTTTCCTTTGCCACATTGGGAAAGTTTTCCTTCATTATTTGTTCAAATAAGTCTTCAATTTCTTGCTCTTCATCTTCTCCTTCTGGTACCCCTATGATTTAGATGTTGGAACGTTTAAAGATGTGCTGTAGGTTCATAAGCCTCTCTTCATTTTTTTTTAATTCTCTTCATTCTTTTCTGGTTGGATGTTTCTTTCTTCCTTCTGGTCCACACTGTTGATCTGAGTCCCAGTTTCCTTCCCATCACTGTTGGATCTCTGTACATTTTCCTTTATTTCACTCAGCGTAGCCTTCATTTTTTCATCTAATTTGCAACCAAATTCAACCAGTTCTGTGAGCATCCTCATTACCAGTGTTTTGAACTGTGCATCTGATAGGTTGACTATCTCTTCATCTCTTAGTTGTATTTGTTCTAGAACTTTGATATGTTTTTCCATTTGGGCCATTTTTTTTTTTTTGTCTTGGCACACCTGAGCCACGAAAGGTTAAGTGCTTATGGCAGATTCTGCTGAAAGGACTGATGTGCCCGACTGACTCAGAACATGCAGGTAAAAATGCTGGAGTAGGGAGGAGGAAGATGGCAGCATGGTAGGAGAGAGTGGATTCTACTTCCCCTGACATGGGAGAAAAACCTAGCCAATCTACAGAGGAACAGAGCAAACAGCTAATAGTACCCCAGCATATATGAAAATAGGAGACCAAAAACTGTAGCAGACACTGAAAAACCAGACGGTAAGGAGAGCACCTCAGGACAATAAGGTCCCAGGGACCGGTGCAGGGACCAAGGCAGCTGCAGCCCCAGGCCCAGTTCCCACTGGGTATGCCACAGGGTCCTTGGGTGAGGGCTGGGTCAGCTGCTCCCTCCCCAGCCAAACAAGGTTTGAGCAGCACTGGGAGAGACCTGGCTGGTTGAAGTCACAGGGAGGGGAATAAGGACTAAGTGGCAAACACAGAAGGACTGAGTACCCACGGAGTCTGTGGATGCTGGTTGGGGAGAGTTGAGAGTTATGCAGTGACACGCCCTGACCCAGATAGTCACGGCTTGGCTGGAGAATTGGGCTGTGCCAGAGGCCAGGCGGTTGTACAGAGTGGCAGGCTTGAGTAGGAGGAATTTCTAAAAAAAAAAAAAGGTGAAAAGAGAGACACTGTTTGGGGAATTCTCCTGCAGCAGTCACTCCAGCTTGCTCCCCACCCAGCCGAGCAGTGACCCCGAGGTTGAGCAGAAGGCCCTGCACACCCCCATCGCACTAGGAAGGAAGGGTGCACTCCCAAAACTGTGGGACTGAGGCAGCCTGGCCAAGCATTGTGCCCGCATCCTAGCCCACAGCAGTAACCCTGTCCCACACCCAAGGTGCACGGGGCGGGGTGGTGGGGGGAGGGAGGCACCAGGCTGTACAGATCCAGATCAGAAAGGAGAAAAGCCATACCAATTGCCCCTCAGCCTGCTGCAGCCAGAAAGACCAGAAAAACTGGTTTGGCCAGTTTGAAACCAACAAGAGGCTCTTGATTTGTTGTTGTTGTTGTTGTTGTTGTTGTTGTCTAAGTAATTTTTTATTTTTTATTATTTTTTATCTTGGAATTCCTCTTTCCTCTCTTTCCTTCTTTCTTGTTTTATTCCTTCTTCCTTTCTTTCCAATTTCATCTTGTCTTCCTTCCTTCTTCTGCTTTTCTTTTAAATACCCACAAGTGGGACAAAAAACCTGAAACTGAAAAGACCAGAGTTGGACCCAAAGAGGGGGCATCCCAACAGCTGTGACAGTGAGACAAATTTCACTTTGCTATTACAGAGAACCTGCAAGTTATTGCATATTTGTATTATTTTTCCATTATTCTTACATCTTTTATTGTAATAGTATTTTTGTATTCCTCTTGTTTCTGTATAGTCTTCTTTGCTTGGCTGGTTATATTGTATCATTTGACAGGTTTCCCCTCTTCTCTCTTTCATAGTGTATTGCTAATGTACTGTCCTTCACTTCACTTGTGTTCCATTAGCACACTACTCAATGTCCTATACTCCCTATTCTTGTTATCCAGATCACATAGATTCTGTCATATGATTATGGCTCTAATATTATTGTAAATAATACCTGCTCCATACAACTGTAAATATTTCACAACACCCCTCCCAGATCTTAGCCCACTTCACGGTTTCCTGAACTCTATTACTGTAGGGGTTAACTCTATTCTCTCACACACTATACCTATTTACTATCCTTTACTTTCACCTTACCTTAGAATCTGACCTCCCACAACCTCACTGCTTTCTAGATCCAACTCACAGTCCTTCCCTCCCCAACAAGAGTCTCATCTTCCTTCCATCCTTTCTAAAAAGTGGCTAGTTGGATGGAAGATCACAGTTAACACTAAACATAGTCAAAGGATCTCCTGTCTTTTCTCTAGCAGCTGATACTATAAATATCATAGAATACTCTCCTGCTATCTTAAACCATTTTGCCTTCCCCCTCCAACTGATCACAAAAAAGAGTAGATGGAAACAGTGAACACCAGGATACCCACTGGAAAAGGAAACCCAACAACAAAGGTACCACCAACAGATAACAACAGAAGAAGGTGAAGGAGGGAGTGGAAACCACACACATCTCAATCCAGGACCTATCTGGAAATACAACTAAATAGTGGAGAAACTACCCAGTACAAACAACTGAACAAGAGCAAGAGACAATACTCAAAATCTTGTACACATGGAGGAACCACCTTAAACACAACCTGCCCTCACCAGCAGAACAAAATACGAGAGTTGATGGACAGAGGGACCCTCAGTTAACCAGCTGGTGGGAACCATCAAAGAAAGACCCGACAACAATCAAAACCCAAAGACAAACACAGAGCCAACTTAAAAGACAGCCAAGACCAGTGAACTCAGGAGATCAAGAAGACTGCACCAGTGAATCTCACAGGTATTCTACCACAGAAGTTCACACCATAAACCCAGGGAGGAAAAACAGATCAATTTAAGAAGCTGAGGCTAACAAGAAGAGTCTTGCAAACAATAGGAAGACAAAGAAACAATCCCCAAATGAAAGGAAAGGAGGAAGCCCCAGAAAGAATGCTAAGTGAAATAGAGGCAACTCGACTTTCAGATATTGAGTTCAAAGCAATGGTTACCAGGAAGCTCAATGAGCTCACAATGAGCTACCAGAAACTACAGGGAAGCTACAATGAACTCACTGCAAACTATACCATCATGAAAAGGGAAACAGAAACTATCAACAAGGGCCAAGAGGAAATGAAGAATACAATTTCTGAACTGAAGAACACAGTAGAAGGAATCAAAAGCAGGATCAATGAAGCAGAAGATCGGATCAGTGAGTTGGAGGACAAAGTAGGAAAAAACACCCAGAAAGAGTAAGAAAAGGAAAAGAGGCTCAGAAAGAATGAAGAGGGATTAAGACAAATGCAAGACAATATGAAATGTAATAATATCCGTATAATAGGATACCAGAAGGAGAAGAAGAAGAGCAATGGATAGAATACCTATTTGAAAAAGTAATGATGAAAACTTCCCTAATTTGATGAGAGAAAAAGTCACACAAATCCGGGAAACACAGAGAGTCCCAATCAAGAGGAACCCAAAGAGGCCCACTTCAGGACACATCATAATTAAAATGGCAAAATTCCAAGACAAAGAGAGAATCTTAATGGCAGCAAGGGAGAAACAGGAAGTAACATACAAGGGAGCCCCGATAAGGTTAGCAGCTGACTTCTCAATGGAAATGCTCCAAGCCAGAAAAGAATGGCAAGAAATATTCCAAGTAATGAGAAACAGAGGCCTGCAACCAAGACTACTTTAACCAGCAAGGCTCTCAATCAAGATAGAAGGCCAAATAAGGAGCTTCCCAGACAAAAGAAGTCTAAAAGAATACACCTCCACCAAACCAGTTCTGCAAGAGATGCTAAAGGGACTGCTTTAAGGAAAGGAAGGAAAAGGAGGGGGAGGGAACACAGGCACAAAAGTGGCAATGAATAAGTACCTATCAATAATAACCTTAAACATAAATGGATTAAATGTTCCAATCAAAAGACATAAAATAGCCTAACGGATAAGAAAGCGTGACTCACACATATGCTGCCTACAAGAGACCCACCTCAGGACAAAAGATCTACACAGACTGAAAGTGAAGGGCTGGCAACAAATTTTCATAGGAAATGGACAGGAAAAAAAGCCAGGGTAGCAATATTCATATGAGACAAAATAGACTTCAATAGAAGAGCCATAAAGAGAGAACCAGAAGGTCACTTCATAATACTCAAGGAAAGAATCAACCAAGAAGACATAAAAATTGTAAGTATATATGCACCCAACATAGGAGCACCCAAATATATATAGAAAATCTTAGAGGACTTCAAGAAAGATAATGACAGCAACACAATTATAGTAGGGGATTTTAACACCCCACTGTCAAAAATGGACAGATCTTCCAAACAAAATATCAACAAAGATATTGTGGTATTGAACAACACACTAGACAAAAAGGACGTAACTTACACATATAGAGCCCTTCATCCCAAAGAAGATACATACATTTTTTTTCAAATGCACATGGAATATTTTCAAAGATAGACCACATGGTAGGATACAACACAAGCCTCAACAAATTCAAGAAACTTGAATCATACCAAGCATTTTCTCTGACCACAAGGGACTGAAACTAGAAACGAACCCCAAGGGGGAAAACTCAAACACTCAAAATCATGGAGATCGAATAGCATGCTATTCAACAATGAATGGGTCAAGAATGAAATCAGGGAAGAAATCAAAAAGTTTCTGGAAACAAACAAAAATGAACTACAACAACCCAAAAATTATGGGACACAGTGAAGGCAGTCCTGAGAGGGAAGTTCATAGCAATATAGGCCTACCTAAAAAAGATAGAAACATTTCAAACAAACAACTTAACCCTATGCCTATAAGAACTCGAGAAACAACAATGAAGACAACCCAGAGCAAGTAGAAGGAAGGAAATAACCAAGATCAGAGCAGAATTAAATGACATGGAGACTAAAAGCAGAATTCTAAGAATCAATGAATCCAGGAGCCGGTTCTTTGAAAAGATAAAGAAAATCAACAAGCCTTTAAACAGGCTCATCAAGAAAAAAAGAGAGAGGACCCAAATAAACACAATCAGAAATGAAAGAGGAGAGAATTCAACTGACACCACAGGAATACAAAGGATTGTAACAAATTACTATGAAGAACTGTATGCCAAGAAATTTGAAAACCTAGGTGAAATGGACAAATTTCTAGGAAAAATATAGTCTTCCAAAACTCAATGAAGAAGAAGAAAGCCTGAACAGACCAATAACAGCAGATGAAATTGAAGCAGCAATCAAAAAACTCCCGACACACAGAAGCCCTGGCTGGACCAGATGGTTTCACAGGAGAATTATACAAAGCATTTAAGGAAGAGCTAACCCCTATCCTTCACAGACTATTCAAAAAAATAAAAAATGATGGAAGACTCCCAAACACTTTTTATGGAGCTAGCATCATCCTAATCCCAAAACCAGATAAAGACACAACAAAGAAAGAAAACTTTATGCCAATATCATTGATGAATAAAAACGCTAAAATCCTCAACAAAATATTGGCAAACCGCATCCAACAATACATTAAAAAGATCACACACCATGACCAAGTGGGATTCATCCCAGGGATGCAAGGATGGTTCAATATTCGCAAATCAGTAAAAGTAATACATCACGTAAACAAAAGCAAAGACAAAAATCACATGATTATATCAATAGATGTGGAAAAAGCATTTGATAAGGAACAGCACCCATTTATGATAAAAAAACACTCAGCAAAGTGGGAATAGAGGGAGCATTCCTCAACATAATTAAGGCCATATAGGAGAGACCTACAGCCAACATCATACTCAATGGGCAAAAACTAAAATCTTTTCCACAAAGATCAGTAACAAGACAAGGTTGGCCACTTTCACCACTTCTATTCAATATAGTATTGGAAGTCTTAGCCACAGTGATTAGACAAGAAAAGGAAATAAAAGGCATCCAAATTGGAAAGGAGGAAACAAAACTATCATTGTTTGCAGATGACATGATAGTGTACATAGAAAATCCTATAGATTCAGCCAAAAAGCTACTCGAACTAATAAATGAATTTGGCCAAACAGTGGGATATCCATAAATCAAAGGCATTTTTGTATACCAACAATGAAACAGCAGAAACAGAAATCAAGAAAAAAATCTGATTCTATATAGCAAAAAGAAAAATAAACCTAACCAAGCAGGTCAAAGACTTGTATGCAGAAAACTATACAACGCTGAAAAAAGAAATCAAGGAAGACACAAACAAATGGAAACATATACCATGTTCATGGATTGGAAGAATTAACATCATCAAAATGTCCATAATACCCAAAGCAATTTACAGATTCAATGCAATACCTATCAAAGTACCAATGCTATATTTCACAGACATAGAACAAACACTTCAAAAATTTATATGAAACCATAAATGTCCCCGAATTCCTGCTGCAATTTTGAGAAAGAAGAACAAAGTAGGAGGGATCACAGTACATGATATCAAACTGTATTACAAGGTCATTGTAATCACAACAGCCTGGTACTGGCATAAAAACAAGCACATGGATCAGTGGAACAGAACAGAGAACCCAGAAATAACCTCAAGTCTCTATGGTCAATTAATATTCAAAAAAGGGGGCAGCAACATAAAATGGAGTAAAAATAGCTTCTCCAACAAGTGGTGTTGGGAGAACTAGACAGCTACGTACAAAAAAGTGAAACTTGAGCACCAACTTACACCACATACAAAAATAAATTCAAAGTGAATAAAATATTTAAATATAAGCTGTGACACCATTAAAGTCCTGGAGGAGAACATAGGTAGGAAAATCTCAGATATTTCATGCAGTAACATTTTTACTGATATGTCCCCTAAAGCAAGGACCATAAAGGAAAGCACAAACAAATGGGATCTCATCAAAATAAAAAGCTTCTGCATGGCTAAAGAAAACAGTATTAAAATAAAAGCAGAACCAACTGTATGGGAAAACATATTTGCCAATGATACCTTAGACAAGGGTTTAATCTCCAAATTATATAAAGAACTTATACGACTCTACTCTAAGAAGACAAGCAACCCAATTAAAAAATGGGCAAAGGACTTGAACAGACACTTCTCCAAGGAGGACACACAGAGACAGATGAAAAGATGCTCAGTATCGCTAGCTATCAGAGAATGCAAATTAAAACCACAATGGGATACCACTTCATACCAGTCATAATGGCCATCATAAAGAAAGCAGCAAATAACAAATGTTGGAGAGGTTGTGGAGAAAATGGAACCCTAGTGCACTGTTGGTGGGATTGCAGACTGGTACAACCAGTATGGAAAACAGTATGGAATTTCCTAAGAAATCTAAAAATGGATCTGCCTTTTGACCCAGCAATTCCACTGCTAGGATTATATCCTAAGAACCCTGAAACACCAATCCATAAGAACCTATGCGTCCCAATGTTCATAGCAGCACAATTTACAATAGTCAAGTGTTGGAAGCAACCCAGGTGCCCACAGTAAATGAATGGATCACAAAACTTTGGTACATTTACACAATGGAATCCTATGCAGCAGAAAGAAAGAAGGAACTCCTACACTTTGCAACAGCATGGATGGTACTGGAAAGCATTATACTAAGCAAAATAAGCTAGGCGGTGAAAGACAAATACCATATGGTCTCACCTCTAACAGGAACCTAAACAACAAAACAAACAAGCAAGCAATGTATAACCAAAGACACTGAAATAGAGAACAGGCTGACAGCGACCAGAGGGGAGATGGGATGGAATTTCAGGGGAATTTCAGGGGAAAGTGTTTACAGGAACAAATATAAAGGACACATGGGCAAAAACTAGGGGAAATGGATTGGGAAGGAGGTGGGGAGGGATGCGGCAGTGGGCTGGGATGGGAGTAAAAGAGAAAACTGTACAACAACAATTAAAATAAAATTTAAAAAAATGCTGGAGTAACTCATCCCAGTGTAAAAAGTCTACCCACATCCACACAACTGCGGCTCCTTAGAAGAAAGTACGTTCTTGGTAGAAAGGATCACAGCTCTTTTCTTTCCAAGTTTTCTGCCCACTGCATTCCTTCCCTCCTGCCCTTCCATTCTAAATCATAGCTTTGCTGGATAGAGTCATCTTTGATGTAGGTCCTTGCCTTTTGTGACTTCAAATACTTTCCAGCCCCTTCTTGCCTGCAAGGTTTCTTTTGAGAAATCAGCTCTTAGTCTTATGGGCACTCCATTGTTGGTAACTCTCCTTTCCTCTTGCTGCTTTTAACATTCTCTCTGTCTTTAATCTTGGGTAACTTAGTGATAACGTGCCTTGGTGTGTTCTTTTGGTCCAACTTCTTGGGACTCTCTGGCTTCCTGGACTTCCTGGAAGTCTACTTTCTTCACCAGATTGGGGAAGTTTTCCTTTATTGTTCAAATAAGTTTCCAATTTCTTGCTGTTGCTCTTCTCCATCTGGCACCCCTATAATTTAGATATTGGAACATTTTAGGTTGTCCCAGAGGTTCCTAAATCTCTCTTCATTTTTTAAAATTTTTGTTTCTTCATTCTATTCCAGTTGGATGTTTAGTTCTTTGTTTTATTCCAAATCATTGCTTTGAGTCCTGGTTTCCTTCCTGTCACTGTTGGTTTCCTGAATATTTTGCTTTATTTCATTTTGGGTATCTTTCATTAGTTTTTTTTTTTTTTTTCTTTTTCAACCAAGCTCAATCTGTTCTGAGAGCATTTTGATTACCCGGGCTTTATGTTCTCCATCAGGTAGGTTGGCTCTCTCCTCATTGCTTAGCTCTCTTTCTGAAGTTTTGTTCTGTTCTTTCATCTGGGCCTTATTTCGTTGTCTCAGAGCACCGGTCTAGTTGTACTGGTTGAGTGTTTCTTCAAATTCTTGGTTGTTTGAGTTCCGTGCAATTAGATTTTCTGGCACTTCCGGTTGTTTATTGATTTCAGATTGGTTGTTATCCTCCTTTTGGTTGTGCAAGGAAGCAAAGGGTTTCTACCTTCGCCACCATCTTGGCCAGAATTTACCACATCAAATTTTTAACTGAAAAGTCTTTGCTCTAAACAGTGCCTTTACTTGCCATGAGCCAAAATTTTAAGTGTGTTTACTAAACTGTAATTGCAAATATACATTGTACATGCCATTAAAATGTGGGAGCTAAATATGTTTCTGTGTGCCTTCTGAACATTGGTATTACTGGATAAATTCCACCTAGTAGTCTTTGGGAAATGCATAGTAACCTCCATTTGCACACATGCACGCAAACCATGGTGAAGCCTTCAGGATGAATGCAGCCAACAGCTTCTCATCCACTTTTTCCCTTGACATCCACTGAAAGGCTTTTGAGAGTAGTAGCCCTGTGATCAGAAGGAACACTGACCTATCCTAAATCCAACACAAATTGTTGCTACATTCATACAGCCTGGTAACAAGCTTCTGGTTCCTCCCACCTCCATCATCTGCAGAAGGAAGCACATAAAACTACTTGCAAAATGTAGTTTTTCTCTTACACTTATCGCTTTACTGGAGATAAATCCTCACGGGAAAATTTCTGGGGAATAAAAACCAATCTCACTGCATATAAACATATATTTGCTTTCATGCCCAGAAACTTCAAGTGACATATTTTTGTGGGAAGTGAGTAAAGAAGAACCTGACAGAACTCCAATAACACTTCTGAAAATATATCTTTTATTTATGCATATGTCTTTGTCATCCATTTTCCAAGCACACTGAGGACAGAAACCTTGTTTATCTTGCTCCTCACTGTATTCCTGATGTTAACAGTACCTAGCCTATAGTTGCTGCTTAATAAATTCTTTTTCAGTGAATTAATTAAATATGTGCAAAATATTATGAGAGAGTATGTATATTATGATTGCAGTTGTCTAAAACAAAAAGACAAAGACAGTGTATGTATCTGTACACAGAGAAAAATATTTAAAATATCAATATTTTGAGAAGCTTTTAAGCTTCTTTGTAGATCACTTAAATTCTAAAGACAAATTAAAACTGCTTTATGTATATTAAGAGAAACATTTTAATATTGTATCATTGATTACAATGCTTAAGCTAAATAAAACCCCTAGAGAATATTTCCTGTGTTCAATATAGTACTGTGATCTCTTTTATTCCCTTAGTTTATTTAGGTAAAATTTACATAACATAAATGAACCATTTCAACCATTTAAAGTATACAATTTGCCCTGGCTGGTGTGGCTCAGCGGATTAAGCACTGGCCTGTGAACCAAAGGGTTGCTGGTTCAATTCCCAGTCAGGGAACATGCCTGGGTTGCAGGCCAAGTCCCCAGTATGGGGTGTGTGAGAGGCAACCACACATTGATGGTTCTTTCTTTCTTTCTTTCTTTCTCCTTCCCTTCCCCTCTCTCTAAAAATAAATAAATAAAATATTTTGAAGTATATAATTCACTCTGGCTGGTCTGGCTCAGTGGATTAAGCACCAGCCTGTGAACCAAAGGGTTGCTGGTTGATTCACAGTCAGGGCACATGCCTAGGTTGCAAGCCAGGTCCCCAGTAGGGGGTACATGAAAGGCAACCAATTGATGTATCTTTCAGACATTGATGTTTCTCTCTCTCTTTTTCTCCCTCTCTTCTCCTCTCTCTAAAAATAAATAAAATCTTTTCAAGTGTATAAATTCAGTGGCTTCCAGTACATTCACAATATTGTTGAACCATCACTATCTAATTCCAGAATATTTTTATCACCTTTAAAGGAAACACTTTACCCTTAAGAGTTCACTCTCTATTCCTTTCTCTCCCTAGTTCCTGGTAACCACTAATCTACTTTCTGTCTCTATGGATTTACCTTTTATGAATAATTTCTATAAATATAATAATATAATATTTGTCCATTGTCTGGTTTATTTCACTCAGCATATTTTCAAGATTCATCCACATTGTATTATGTATCAATACTTTGTTCTTTTTTAAATTATATTTTATTGATTATGCTGCCATAGTTGTCCCAATTTTTCCCCTTTGCTTCCTCACCCCAGAACTCCCACTCTCTCGGGCAATCCATAAACCATTGTTCATGCCCATGGGTCATGTGTATTAGTTCTTTTTTTAAAAAAATATTTTATTTATTTGTTTTTAGAGAGGGGAAGGAAGGAAGAAAGAGAGGTAGAGAAACATCAGTGTGTGGTTGCCTTTCATGCACCCCCTACTGGGGACCTGGCCCACAACCCAGGAATGTGCCCTGACTGGGAATCGAACCAGCAACCCTTTGGTTCACAGGCCAGCACTCAATCCACTGAGTCACACCAATCAGAGCAAGTTCTTCAGCTATTCTATTTCCTATAGTGTACTTTACATCCCCATGGCTATTCTGCAACTACCTATTTGTACTTCTTAATCGCTTCAATTCTTTACAATTCCCCCCAACTCCCCT
Source organism: Anoura caudifer (assembly GCA_004027475.1). Classification (NCBI taxonomy): domain Eukaryota; kingdom Metazoa; phylum Chordata; class Mammalia; order Chiroptera; family Phyllostomidae; genus Anoura; species Anoura caudifer. The sequence goes on from PVKU01006487.1 coordinate 15,856, forward strand.
CCCACCTAGCAACCATCAAAATGCTCTCCGTATCCATGATTCTGTCTCTGTTCTTCTTGTTTGCTTCGTTTGTTTCTTAGATTCAGTTGTTGATAGGTATGTGCCAATTTATTGTTCCTAGATTTGATCTTCTTTTTCTTAAATAACTCCTTTTAACATTTCATATAACAATGGTTTAATGATGATGAACTCCTTTAGATTTCTCTTCTCTGTGAAGCTCCTTATCTGCCTCTCAATTCTAGACAATAGCTTTGCTGGGTAGAGCAATCTTGGCTATAGGTCCCTGGTCTTTATGACTTTGAATATTTCTTGCCAATCCTTCTAGCCTGCAAAGTTTATTTTGAGAAATCAGCCGACAGTCTTATGGAAACTCCCCTGAAGGTAACTAGCTTCTTTTCTCTTGCTGCTTTTAAGATTCTCTCTTTATCTTTAACCTCTGGCATTTTAATTATGATGTGTCTTGGAATGGGCCTCTTTCCATCCATCTTGTTTGGGACTCTCTGTGCTTCCTGGACTTGCATGTCTATTTCCTTCACCAAATTAAGGAAGTTTTCTTTCATTATATTTTCAAATAGAATTCCAATTTATTGCTCTTTCTCCTCTTCTTCAGGCATCCCTATGATGCAAAAACTGATACACTTGCAGTTGTCCCATCAGCTGCTTACACTAGTCTCATTTTTTATTTTTTTCTTGTTTTTGTTCTGATTGGTTTGTTTAGTTTCCTTTTGTTCCATATCATTGATTTGATTCTCAGCTTCATCCACTCTACTGATGTTTCCTTCATGTTTCCTGAAGGTGTATCCTTCATTTCTGCCTGGATCTTTTTTATACTGTTGAGGTCTTCACTAAGGTCCTTGAGCATCCTTATAACCAGTGTTTTGAACTCTGCCTCTGATAGATTGCTTATCTCCATTTTGTTTAGCTCCTTTTCTGGAGTTTTGATCTGTCCTTTCATTTGGGCCATGTTTCTTTGTCTTCTCATTTTGGCAGCCTCCCTATGTTTGTTTCTATGTTTAGGTAGAGATTCTCTTTCTCCCAAGTGTGGTAGAGTGGCCTAATGCAGTAGGTGTCTTGTAGGGCTCAGTGGCACCACCTCTTCTATCACCCCAGATGTGTACTCAAGGTGTGCCTTCCATGTAGACTGTGTACACTCTAATCTTATAGTTGAGCCTTGATTGCTGTTGGCATGTCAATGGGAGGGATTTACCCAGGACAGTCAGCTGCAAGGACTGGCTGTCACCACTATCAGCCTCCACCTTTTGTGGAGGATCAGCTGTGCAGGGACTGGTGGTGGTGCTCTGATGTGATCTGTGGCTGTCCACTAGGTGCACTGGCTCTGGGGTTTCCAAGGTGGTGCAGGCCCAAGTCAGCCACTATATGTGTTCTTCCTGAGGCTACCCAGCATGGGATACAAAGCAATCTGAGATGGCTGCTATTTTCACTGGGCCCAGAGGTTCCCAGGCAAAGCCAAACTTTGATTCAAAGCTGGCGTCTGCTAGTGCCAGGCCTGGTGCTGCTTAACAAGAGGTATGGGGGCTGGAGTTCACTGAGGCTGGCTGTTGCTAGTTTGATAGGATTTAGGAAAATGTGAAGCCCAAGCCAAGACCAGCCATTCATAAGGAAAAGCCACTGTTTACAGCTTGGTTGGGCCTGTAAGTTCGGTGAGGTGGAGCCTCAGGGATTCACCAGGGCAGAGCAAACCATGTGAGCCAGGTTGATGGAATCTCAGATATGGCACCTGTCTGCTTGCTCTGTGGCTCTGTGGCTCTGTGGGGGGAGGACTTAGAAAAGGAACAATGGCCTCTGCCCACCTTTTTGTCTGGGATAAAGCTGTCCCCCAGCTCTCACCCTAATGCCAGACACTTCGGTTACACCCCGTATGCCATTCAAGCTGCTACTCAGTGCTGGAGCTCAGACTAAGTGAGTCTGAGTAAGTCTATGTGTTGACCCTTTAATAGAAACTGCTTGGGAATCCAGTAGTTTTTTTCACTTACTAAAACCCCACTGATTTTTAGGCAGACATTATGGGGGCTTATCTTCCTGGCAATGGAACCCTGGGCTGGGGAGCCTGATGTGGGGCTGTGACTCCTCACTCCTGAGATCTCCCTCCCGAATTTTTATCCACCACACATGGGTGTGGGACCAGCCCATTCTGCATCTGCACCCCTCCTATCAGTCTGGATGGATGTGGTTTCTTTAATTCTGTAGATGTCAGACTTCTATTCAGCCTGATTTCTGATGGTTCTGAGGGATTGTTGTTCTATAGTTTAGTTGTCATTTTGATGTGGTTGTATGAGGAGGTGAGCTGTGTTTACCTATGCCTCCATCTCGACTGGAGGTGAAAATAGTTCATTCTTTTTATGACTATACAGATCGCTTTACACCCTGCTTTACCTGTTTATCTCTACACACACAAAAAGAAATGATAACATGAAAGTGGTGCCAGCTAATGATATAATGGTAATCATGTTGCAATATTTAAGTGTATCAAATCAACATGTTATACTTAAACTAATCCAGTGGTACTTGTGAATTATATCTCAATAAAAAACTGTAGTTAGTAGGTTGGTCACCTGTTTTTGTACATAAAGTTGTAACACACACACACACAAGAAACAGTTAACTTTTGCAAATTGACCTTGTATCTTGCTAAATTTATTTATAATATCTAGCAGTTGTATAGAATTCCACAAGGTTTTCTATGCATGCAATCAAACTGTCTGCAAATATTGAGTTTCAGTTTTTCCTTTCCAACCCCCTATGGCTTTTATTTCCATTCTTTGTGCCTCACTTTTGAATAAAACTAGTAAGAGTAGGAAAATACATATCACAAGTTTTGATGAGTTATATTTTTATCATTGAGTTTGAAATATCTTTTAATGTCCATTGTGATTTCTTCTTTTAACTATAGTTATTTAAACATGTTTTTACTAAATTTCTAAATATATGGGTAAGTCTTGTTGATTTCTTATTTTTACTTCACTATGGTCATATAACATACTCCATATGATTTCAATTGTTTGAAATTTGTTGATACTTGCTACTTGCCCATCATACAATTTACTTTGGCTAATGGCCCATTTGCTCTTAAAATGAATGTTATCTGCAGTTGTTGGGTAGACTATTACATTTTTGTCAAGTATGTCAAGTTGATTTATTCTGTTAAAATTCTTATAAGTTTACTGATATTTTGTCTGGTTCTTGCAGTTACTGAGAGAACTGTGTTAAAGGCTCTAACTATATTTCTCAGTTTATTTTTCTCTTTATATCTGTTAATAACAGAGTTTCAAAATACAGGATTCAAAATAAAATTAGGTGCTTACCAATTATAAGATTTTTGTGTACTCATGTTAATAATTTTATCATTGTGAAATGTCCTTCTTTGTCTGGAGCAGTACTTGTTGTCTTAACACCTACATAGTATGAAATTTATATACCTCAACCACCTTTATTTTGGTTAATGTTTGTGTGGTATATATATTTCCATAATTGTGCTTTTAACCTCTCTGTGCCCTTATATGTGTAATATATCTCTTAAATATTTCTTGTATTGCAAGTCTGCTGATTAATTCTCTCAGGTTTTGCTTGTCTAAAAAAAATCTTTATTTCTCTTGAATTTTTGAATGGTATTTTAACTATGTGTGTATAGAACTTGGGGTGAATTTTTTAATGGTATTTTAACTATGTGTGTATAGAACTTGTTTTATTTTATTGGATTTTCCCCCAAGCACTTTAAAAATGCCATTCCAGAGTAGTCCTCAACAAGATGGTGGACTTGAGATCCTAACACTCATCTCCCTCACAAAACCATCAAAAACAACAAATAAACAACTTTATACCAATGAAAAAGCTCTGGGACAACCCCAGAGCACATTGAAGAAGCATCAGAAATGCTGTGGAGCACAACAAATGAAGATGGCCACATAAGAAAGTGTAGGAAACATTCTACCTGTTTTATTCCATCCCTAAGTCTGGAGCAGCTTGGTGATGAAGAAAATATTTGCAAACCATATGTCTGATAAGGGGTTAAACATACCCCTTATCAGACATATGCTTTGAATAAAATTAAAAAAACAAAATAAAAATTTCAGTAGAGGTAACAATTAAAAAAAACTGAAATCCTGGGGCTAAAGAATACAATGAATCAAATGAAAAATGCAACAGTTTCAACAACAAACGATCAAGAAGAAGAAAGAATTCAAAGATAAATCTTTTGAAATTACTCAGTTTGAGGAGAAAAGAAATGAAGAAAGCCTATAGAACTTATGGAATACCAATAAATTTACCCCCTAAAAAGACATACAAATGGCAAACAGGTACATAAAAAGGTTCTCAACATCAACAGTCATCAGGGAAATGCAAATCAAACTACAATGAGTAATCACCTCACACCTATTAGAATGGCTACCATCAAAAATACAAAAAATACAACTTCCAGCCAAGATGGAAGCATAGGTAGATACACTTTGCCTCCTTGAAAAACCCAAAGAAGGACAACAACAAATTTAAAAACAAAAAATAACTAGAACTGCCAGAAACTAAACTCTACAGAAGACCAACAACCAGGGATTTAAAGAAGAAACATTCATTCAGAATGGCAGGAGGGGTAGAGACAGGCATCTGGGGCCAAGAGGACAGCAAGGTGGTGGCTGGCAAACAAGGAGGTCCCACATTCACCTACAGATAAGCCAGGAGGAATAACTGGGGAGCAAGATAGACTGTGCAACCCAGGGACCCAGTGTGGGAAAATAAAGCCTCAAAATTTCTGGATATAAAAAAATCTGTGGGGTTTAAGGTAGCAGGAGAAACTCCCAGCCTCACAGGAAAGTTCATTGGAGAGACTCGCAGGGTCCTAGAACGTACACAGGACCACCCACCCAAGAATCAGCACCAGAAGGGCCCAGTTGGCTTGTGGGTAGTGGGAGAAGTGACCGAAAGCCAGCTGAGAGCCCAGCAACCAGCATTGTTCCCTCTCAGACCCATCCCCCACATACAGTACCACAACCAAGTGACCTGGGTTGCTCTGCTCTGGCAAATACCTAAGGCTCCACCCCTTAAAATGTAATGGGCATGAAAATATGGCTCAAATAAAAGAACAGATCAAAACACTAGAACCAGGACTAAATGATGAAGAGATGTGCCAACCTAGCATATGCAGAGTTCAAAATACAGGTAATCACGATGCTCACAGATATGGTTGAGTATGGTCACAAAATATAGGAAATAGTGAAGGCTATGAAAAGTGAAATAAAGAAAAATATACAGGGAACCAACAGTGACGGGAAGGAAACAGGGACTCAAATCAATGATTTGGAGCAGAAGGAAGAAATAAACATGCAACCAGAACAGAAGGAAGAAACAAGAATTCAAAGAAATGAGGAGAGGCTTAGGAACCTCCAGGACAACTTTAAGCACTCTAACATCTGAATTATAGGGGTGCCAGAAGGGGAAGAAGAGCAAAAAGTGGAAAACTTATTTGAACAAATAATGAAGGAAAACTTCCCCAATCTGGCAAAGGAAATAGACTTCCAGAAAGTCCAGGAAGCCCAGAGAGTCCCAAAGAACTTGGACCCAAAAAGGAACACACCAAGGCACATCATCATTAAGTTACTCAAGATTAAAGATAAAGAGAGAATCTTAAAAGCAGCAAGAGGAAAGGAGACAGTAACCTACAAAGGAGTTCCCATAAGACTATCAGCTTATTTCTCAAAAGAAACCTTGAAGGCAAGAAAGGGCTGAAAAGAGGTATTTGAAGTCACAAAAGGAAAGGACCTACATCCAACAAGACTCTATCCAGCAAAGCTATCATTTAGAATGGAAGGGCAAATAAAGTGCTTCCCAGATAAGGTCAAGTTAAAGGAGTTCATCATCACCAAGCCCTTATTATATGAAATGTTAAAGGGACTTATATAAAAATAAGAAGATAAAAAATATGAACAGTAAAATGACAATAAACTCACAACTATCAACAACTGAACCTGAAGAAACAAAGCAAACAAAAAACAAAAACTAAGCAAACAACTAGATCAGGAACAGAATCACAGAAATGGAAATCACATGGAGGATTATCAGTGAGGAGGAGGAGTGGGAAGAATGGGGGGGAAGATACAGGGAATAAGAAACATAAATGGTAGGTACAAAATATATGGGGGAGATTAATAATAGTATAGAAAGTAGAGAAGCGAAAGAACTTATATGTATGATGCATGGACATGAATTAAGTGGCAGGAATTCTGGTGGGAGAGGGTGTGCAGGGTGGAGGATAATAAAGGTGGGGGGGAAATGGGACAACTGTAATACATAATCAATAAAGTATATTTTTAAAAAATAACACCAAGTGCCAGTGAGGATGTGAATAAAAGGGAATCCCCATGCACAGACTGTAGTAATGTAAACTAGTTCAACCACTATGGAAAACAGTACAAAGTTTTCTCAAAAAAATTAAAATTACAAGTACCATATGATCCAGCAATTCCACTTCAAGGGAAATGAAATCAGAATCTCAAAGAGTTATCTGTGTTCCCATGTTTACTATAGCATTATTCACAATTGCCAAGATATGGAAATAACCTGTGTCCATTTATGAATGAATAGATAAGGAAAATGAGATGCATATAAAAAAACAATATGAATTCATAGAAACAGACAGTAGAATGGTAGGTAGATTATGTTTTGTAACATGCTTTTTTCACATATGTGAGATATATATATATATATATATATATATATATATATATATATATAAACATCATCACTTAAAAAGATTGCTTAATATTCCATACCAGGATATTGTATCAGCCTTGGATGATAAAAAAGTTGTTGTCTATTGAAGCCCAAGATGTACTCCTACCCACTTGTGGTCAGCTGGGTTCTGTCTCTCTGGGTTACTTTAATAAGAATAAGTTCCAAGATTAATAACAGCTTATAAAATTGGTTATATTACTGAGGCAGGAGACTGATACATATATTTATAGTGCTGACCAAGTCTCAAACTGGGCCAGGCACCTTCTACCTGTACCAGAAGTTGAAAGAGGAGAATGACAGCTAAATTGTCTTCAGGGGAATTATAATCTTTTTTTTACATCTGTGGTTATACCTCTTTTTTATTTCAAATTTTGTATATGTGGAATTTCTTATTTTTTTACTTTTTGAGATTTATTAATTAATGATAATGTTTAAAATTTATTTTTGTTTGTACATGTAATACAAAAAGATTCTCATTACAAAAATTCAGCCCATACAGATACAACTAAATTCCCTCTTTATCACTGTTCCCAATTCCAGGCCCTTCTCAGAGTTTGGTATATGTCATTCCAGACCTGCTTTCTGAAGTTTCTTTTTTCTTTAGAAGAAAATTAGAGAATGTTTATTTCATAATCATGGAGTAGAGACAAATCTTTCTTTTTTATTTGTATTTTAAAGTATATTTTATTGATTATGCTATTACAGTTTTCATGATTTTTTTCTTCCCTTTATCCCCCTCTCTGCCCTGCACCCACCACCCTCCAGCATTCCCCCGCCCTGAGTTCATGTCCATGGGTTGTACATATAAGTTCTTTGGCTTCAATGTTTCCTATACCATTCTTAACCTCTCCCTGTCTGTTTTTTTTTTTTTTTTTAGATTTTATTTATTTATTCTTAGAGAGGGGTATGAGAAGGAGAAAGAGAGGGAGAGAAACATCAATGTGTGGTTGCCTCTCACATGGCCCCCACTGGAGACCTGGCCTGCAAGCCAGGCAGGTGCCCTGACTGGAAATTGAACCAGTGACTCTTTGGTTTTCAGGCCAGCACTCAATCCACTGAGCCACACCAGCCAGGACTCCTGGTCTATTTTATGCCTAATAATCATGCTTCTTATTCCCTGTACCTTTACCTCCCCATTCTTCCCCCCCCCACTCCCCACTGAAAACCTTGCATGTAATCTCCATTTTTGTGATTCTGTTCCTCTTCTAGTTATTTGCTTAGTTTTTGTTTTTTAGATTCAGTTATTCATAGTTATGAGTATGTTGTCATTTTACTGTTCAAAGTTTTTATCTTCTTCTATTTCTTAGATAAGTCCCTTTAATATTTTATACAATACAGGCTTGGTGATGAAGAACTCCTTTAACTTGACCTTATCTGGGAAGCACTTTATCTGCCCTTCCATTCTAAATGATAGCTTTGCTGGGTAGAGTCATCTTGGATATAGGTCCTTGACTTTCATGACTTGGAATACTTCTTTCTAGCCCTTTCTTGCCTGCAAGGTTTCTTTTGAGAAATAAGCTGATAGTCTTATGGGAACTCCTTTGTAGGTTACTGTCTCCTTTCCTCTTGCTGCTTTTAAGATTCTCTCTTTATCTTTAATCTTGAGTAACTTAATGATGATGTGCCTTGGTGTGTTCCTTTTTGGGTCCAAGTTCTTTGGGACTCTCTGAGCTTCCAGGACTTCCTGGAAATCTATTTCCTTTGCCAGATTGGGGAAGTTTTCCTTCATTATTTGTTCAAATAAGTTTTCAATTTCTTGCTCTTCCTCTTCTCCTTCTGGCACCCCTATAATTCAGATGTTAGAGTGCTTAAAGTTGTCCTGGAGGTTCCTAAGCCTCTCCTCATTTTTTTTAATTCTTGTTTCTTCATTCGGTTCCAGTTGGATGTTTGTTTCTTACTTTTGTTCCAAATCATTGATTTGAGTCCCTGTTTCCTTCCCGTCACTGTTGGTTCCCTGTATATTTTCCTTTATTTCACTTATGGTAGCCTTCATTTCTTCCTTCATTTTGCAACCAAACTCAATCAGTTCTGTGAGCATCCTGATTACCAGTGTTTTGAATTCTGCATCAGTTAGGTTGTCTATTTCCTCATTGTTTAGCCCTTTTTCTGGAGTTTTGATCTGTTCTTTCATTTGGGCCATATTTCTTTCTCTTGGCATACCCATTATGTTGTAAGGGGGTAGAGCCTTATGTATTCCACTGAGCAGGGCAACCGTCTTTGCTGCTTAATGGCACTGTCTGTGGGGGAGGGGTCAGAGAGGTAGAAATACTGCTCCCTTGCTCTGCTGTAGCTCCACTTTCCAAAAAACTCTCCTGTGAGCCTGAGATCTTCTCCCGCCATGGCAACTCCTGCAGTATTTTAAAGCTAGCTTTTAGTCTTTAGTTTCCCATTCAGCCAGTCCCACCTTACCACACATCCTCTCTGCTGGGCTGCTTGTCTCCCATCTCCACCCCTCCTACCAGTCTGGGTGAATGTTTCTTTAGCTCTTTGGTTGTTGGAGTTCCATGCAGTTTTATTTTTGTAGCACTTCCGGTTGTTTATTGTTTTTTAATTGGTTTTATCCTTCTCTTGGTTGTGTGAGGAAGTGAAGCATTTCTACCTATGCCTCCATCTTGGCCAGAACTCCTGTTTATAAACTTTCATTTCCCCTTTTCTCACTCAATTAATGCCTGCCTCAGGAAAAGGAAGGTGTTAGTTTTGCCTAAATTATAACAGTGAAATTTTAAGATTCAAAAACCTTATTTAAATTACTCATCTTAGCTCCAATCCTGGTCTACTCTGACCCAACCTGGTTTCATACCATCAAAAATATTCTTTAAATATCATTAAACTGTTCTTTCAGTTCCCAAACTTATGAATAATTATATCCCCATTTTTAGTGAAATCACAGTAAACTACATAAATGTTCACTGTGGAACCAAATAGGATTACATTTCCAATTTTTATAACTTGTTTAACTGAAACTTCTAATTGCTTTTCCTGTTCTTGTAATGTTTTTCCTTTAATTATCTTCTTTTTTTTCAATAGTTTCATTATATAACATATTCTTTCTTGCTTAGATACTGACCTCCAAGACCCATGCATCCTCTTACTCCAGTGTCAGCTGGTTATCTTTAGGTCTGAGACTAAGTTATCAACTTGGGACTTTTGTTCATCTTCCGGTAGGATAGGTGTCTGGTTCCTAGATTTCATGTCTTCCTATGTTTTTTCTTGTTGTTCAGTTATAGTTGCCCCAATTTCCCCCCCTTGCTTTCCCCACCCACCCATTCCCCGTACCCTAACCACCCCACCCCCTACTCCCTTAGTCAATCCCTACCCTATTGTCTATTACCAAACATGTTCCTTCATATATGTTCCTTGATTAGACCCTCTCTCCTCTTTCCCCCATTATTCCTCTCCCTCCTCCCCTGTTGTCACTGTCAGTTTGGTCCTTATTTTCATGTCTCTGGTTCTATTTTGCTCATTTTTTTGTTGTTGATTATGTTCCACTTAAAGGTGAGATCATATGGTATTTGTCTTTCATTGCCTGGCTTATTCACTTACCATAATGCTCTCCATTTCCATCCATGCTGTCACGAAGGGTAGGAGCTCCTTCTTTCTTTCTGCTGTGTAGTATTCCATTGTGTAAAGTTACCATAGTTTTTTTGATCCACTCATTTACCGATGGACACTTAAGCTGTTTCCAGCACTTGGCTATTGTAAATAACACTGCTAGAAATATTGGGGTGCATAGGTTCTTTTGAATTGGCATTTCAGGATTTTTAGGGTATAATCCCAGCAGTGGGATCACTGGATCAAAAGACAGTTCCATCTTTAGTTTTTTGAGGAAATTCCATACTGATGGCTGCACTAGTCTGCATTCCCACCAACAGGGCACCAGGGTTCCTTTTCCTCACATCCTTGCCAGCCCTAGAAAACATTCTCTAATCACTTCTCAAGGATGGTTGCAGCAGAGGTAGATTTTCTGAATGCTTGTGTAGTAGAAAATGTCTTTATTCTCATTTCCCATTTGATTGATTATCTGGCTGCACATAGAGTGTAGTGTGCATTAATTCCAAAATATCTTTGACCATAGAAACCTTTTCCATGGAGTTCCATAGTTTTCAAAGGGCTCTTTGGGGAAAGTTTTCCCTTTGAGGGAAAGCTGGATTCAGTTGATTTTGCTTGCAGATATTTTGTCAGATGATGAGGCTGTTTAGGTACCTGATGGGTGTATTTTTCACTTATATTTATGAATCTATTTTACTACCATGAAGTTTCTTCACTTGGATAATCCTGTCCACAGTAGAAATTAATATTGTTAACATTGTGGTTGGATTTGTATGTGCATTCTAAACCTAAGTCCTGCTCCATTGTGCTTACTTATTCTATAAATTAGTGATGGTGGATGCTAGACAGTGTGAGATCTGATTACAATGCATTATATGATGGGCTGGATACTATTAGCCTCATTTATAAATTAGAAAACTGCAGCTCAGAGAGCTCAATTGACTTTCTTGAAGTCACACAGCTAGTAAATGGTAGAACCAAGATTTGAACCCAGGTAATATGATTCTAGAACCTGTACCACTATGTTATATAGCAATAACAGCTAGTCTACATAAACTTTACTCATTGTCATAGTCATCATCAGAGTTCTATGTGACTATTAAGACTCTCTACTATTGTGTATGTTAATTGCATTTCTCCGTTTTTATTCCAACATCTGTTCACTTTTAATCACAGCCCTTTCTTATGGTCACAAACAGATATACCACCACAGCAGCAATGCAAAAGCCACTTTTGCTACTGTTGCTTAACTATTGTTTTATGTGTCATAGATTTCACCCAATTACCTGTAATATAATGGTACCAGCTAGTTTTTTTCCCATTTATCTTGGAATAGGAAATACCCTCTAACAGAAAACTAGCTTGGGATCTGGGTTATGAGTAACCAGAGTCTTATTCTTCTTCATCTCCAGGTCTGTGGGTTCTGGGGTGCCACAACTCAGACTTTCGGAACAGAGGAATGACAGCCTTACTGAAGGTTTCTAGTTGTGAAAGAAACACTAGTGATTATTATGAGGAAACATACGAAGACATTTTAACTTCCCTGCTGAATGAAAACAATGTCATTAAACCCAGAAGCTTCTCCCAGAAATCAAGGCAGCCCAGCAGTAGGCAAAAGCAATTTGCATCCACTATAGCTCCAGAAAATGATACGGAGAAGATTGATCCCTGGTGTGGAGAAAGAACACTGGTGCATAAAGTACAAAGTGTTTCCTCTAGTGATTTGTTGATGCTCTTGGGACAGAATCCTACTCCACATGGATTATCCTTACCTGATCTCCAAGAAGCCACATATGAGGCTGATGATCATTTACATGGAGCAATAGAAAGAAACAAAGGCCCATCTGAAGTGGCACATCTCAGACCAGAGATTCATAACAGTGGGAACAGAGTATTTACTCCTAACCCAGAACTACAATTAGGATTAAATGAGAATTTAAGGTCAACTATAAAAGTAGAGTTGAAGAAACTTGATTTAAAAAATTCTAGTTTATCAAACAGTCTAATGACTTCACCAGCAATTCCACCAGAAGAGTTGACAACAGGTACAGAAAAGACAGGTTCCTTAGGACCCCCAAATATGCCAGTTCACTTTAGTAATCAGTCAGGCACCACTGTATTTGACAAAAATGCATCTCACCTTATTGGGTCTGATGTGCCTTTGGGTTTGAGTAAGGGAGATAATGATTCTAAGCTGTTTGAAGCAGCTTTAATGAATAGTCAAGAAAGTTCATTGGGAGAAAATGGATTATCAATGGAGAGTGATAGGTTATTTAAAGAGGAAAGAGTTCACATACCTACTTCATTGACCAAAGGTAACTTTTTATTCAAAGATAATGTGTCTTTAGTAAAGTCAAACAAGGCACCAGTTACCTCAGCCACAAATAGAAAGACTCACATTGGTGGCCCAACATTATTAATTGAGAATAGTACATCAGTTTTGCGAGATACTATATTAAGAAGTAATGCTGAGGTTCAAAAAGTGACTTCTTTGATTCATGGTGAAATGTTTATTGACAAAAACACTACAGCTTTGGAGCTAAATTATTTGTCAAATAAAACTACCTCATCAAAAATTATGGACATGGTCCACAAAAAAAAAGAGGGCTCTGTTCCAGTAGGTGCAGAAAATCCAGATACAGCACACTTCAAGATGCTGTTCTTGCCAGATTCAGAAAATGGGGTAAAAAGGACTCATGGCAAGAACTTCCTAAGCTCTGGACCAAGGCCTGGACTAAAGCAATTGACATCTTCAGGATCAGAGAAATCTGTGAAAGATCATCAGAATTTCTTGTCAGAGAAGAATAAAGTGGCAATAGAAGAGGATGAATTTACAAAGGATCTGGGACTCAAAGAGATAATTTCTCCAAACAGCAAGAGCATAGTTCTTACTAACTTGACTAATATCCAAGAAAATGATACACACAGTCAAGAAAAAAGATCCCAGAAAGAGATAGAAAGGAAGGAAAAAATAATCCAAGAGAATTTAGTTTTGCCTCATGTGTATACAATGAATGACACTAAGAATTTCCTGAAGAACCTTTTCTTACTAAGTACTAAGCAAAATGTAAGTGGTTTAGATGAGGGGACATATACTCCAACACTTCAAGACACCAGGTCATTAAACAATTCAGCAAATAGAGCAGGGATTCACATGCCCCATTTCTCAAAAATAAGGGAGGAAGAAAATTTGGAAGGCTTGAGAAATCAAACAAAGAAAGTGGTACAGAAGTATACAAGCACCACAAAGACAGCTCCTAATCCAAGTCAGCAGAACATTATTCCTCAACGTGGTAAACGGGCTTTAAAACTATTCAGACTCCCAAAAGAAGAAATCAAGCTTGAAGACAGAGTGATTTTGAATGACACCTCAACACACTGGTCCAAAAATATGAAGTATTTGACCCAGGGCACCATTACGCAGATAGAGTACAATAAGAAGGAGAAAAGGACAATTTCTCAGTCCCTCTTATCAGATTGTTCTACGAGAAGTCATGGCATCATTCAAACAGAAGGGTCTGCATTACCCATGGCAAAGTTATCAGAATTCCCATCAATTAGACCTACAGATCTGACCAAGATCCCACCCCAAGACAACTCTTCTCATCTAGCATCAGCTTGTAGTTATGCCTTTGGAGAGAGCAGTTCTGGGGTCCAAGAAAGCAGTCAAGTCTTACAAGGAGCCAAAAAAAATCTTTCTTTAGCCTTCCTAATGTTAGAAATGATTGGATATCAAGAAAAGATTAGCTCCCCAGGGGAAAGTGGCATAATCTCACTCATATATAAGAAACTTGAGAACACTAGTCTCTTGAAACCAAGTTTATCTGAAGCATCTGGAAAAGTTGAAATACTTCCTAAAGTTCATGTTCATCAAGTAGACTCTTTCCCTACAAAAATTAGAAATAGATCTCCTGGCCACCTGGATCTAATAGAAGAGATCTCCCATCAGAAAACACAGGACACTATTAAATTTAATGAAGTAAATAGACCTGGAAAAGTACCCTTTCTGAAATGGGCAACCAAAAGCTCTGGAAAGACTCCCTCCAAGCTGATAGGTCTCCTTGCTTCAGATATTCAATACACTACCCAGACACCAAGAAAAGAGTGGAAATCCCAAGAGAAGTCACAAACAAACATAGTTTTTAAGACAAAAGATACCATTTCACACCTAGACCCTTATGAAAAAAATCATTCAATAGCAGCAATAAATGAAAGACAAGATAAGCCCCAAAGAGGAGCCACTTGGGCAAAGCAAGGAAGTACTGAAAAGTTGTTCTTTCAAAACCCACCAGTCTTGAAACGCCATGAAAGGGAAATAACCCTTCCTTCTCTTCAGATAGAAGAAGACAAAAGTGATTATTATGATGCCTTTTCAATTGAAATGAAGAGAGAAGATTTTGACATATATGGTGAGGATGACTATCAAAGCCCCCGCAGCTTTCAGAAGAGAACACGACACTATTTTATTGCTGCAGTGGAGCGACTCTGGGATTATGGAATGAGTAAATCTCCCCGTGTACTGAAAAACAGGTATGGGTACATTGATTATTCCTTTGTCCTCTTCTTGTGACCTTTGACTTTGCCAGGTACTGAAACAATAGGAAAGGCACAGCCAATCTGCAGCAATGAGAATCCAAAGATTGCTTAAGAAAAACCCTGAGAACTAGATGGCAAAATCTAGATGAAGCTGTAGAGTAAAGGGAAAGTTAGAGGGTGATAACAACAATGAAAGGTAGAGGATGGTAAATCCAGATGGCATGAAACTTTTACTCTGGTGGGATGGAGGAGAAGGAGAGGGTCTTACAAAAGTGTAGAGGAGTCAGAGTGAAGGAGCAGCAGTGGAGAGTGGGAAGAAAGTCAACTTTACCTATCAGCCTTAAGAGCTGCAATAGAAGACAGTGACATGAGAGAGCCCTGAAGAGACAGGAAGAAGAAATGAAGTGTGTGGTAAGAATGCTGAGGGTGTAGGAAACATTGTTTTCTATGGTACTAGGGGTACAGAGGGCAAAGTCAGGGGAGCAGAAGGAGGTTAATCAGGGGAGGGAAAGCACAGAGAAATTTGGAAGATAAACATAAGGCAAGTCAATCAGTCAACAAATATTTATTGAGCACCTTCTATTATGCCAGACAATTTTGTAGGCATGAGTGCAGCAAAGTAGGAGCTTACATTCTATTGGGGAGAGCAGAAGATAATAAATTATTAGAAAAATAAATAGGGGGGTCTTGATGATGCTATTCAGAAGATAGAATTGAATAATATGGTAGAGCAACATTGGGGTGTTACTTTAGCTGTTGTGGTCAGAGAAATCCTTTGTGGAGTTAAGATCTAAGAGACCAGCTGACAGAGCTCTGAGAGAAGATGTTTCCAGGCAAAGGGAACAGGAAGTGCAAAGGCCCTGAAAATGGAACATATTTAGCATGTTTGAGGAATGAAAATGGACTAGCATGACTGAAGTACAGTGAAGAACCAGTAGAGGGGGCAGGTTGTTGGAGATGATGTAGTAGAGATGAGCAGTGGTCAGAAAATATAGGTGCCCTCTTCAGTACTCCTTGCAACTTTCCAATCTTGCTTTCTGCTTAAGTGTGCCCTGATTGCTACACAGCAACCATCCATTCTTCTGGACTTCTATCTTAGATTTTCTTTTTCCTTAAATCTCCAATACATTTTTCCCATCCTCAAATACCTCTTCTCACTCTTAGCTGATGCTGTGCAATGAACCTCCACAGACTTCCAATACCATATTTATTGACATCTGTACCCATATACTGTCTTCATGCTTATGATGATAAATGGACTGTGTTCTTAAAACCAAATTCTCCATCCTTTCCCTCTCATAAAAAAAAATGTTGCTTTAGCAATTCTTCGTTTGTTTTTTATATCATCAGTTCTTTCTCCACTGACTCTCATTAGTATCAATCATACTATATTTTTTTTCTCCCCTTGTCTTTTTAGAAAACATTTAAAAATAATTTTCCCTACTGGCTTCCTTTGCTTCTTTTTTTCCTATTCTTTCTTTAAGTCACTCCAAAGGAGATTTTTATTTCCATTATTCCATAAAAACTATATTTTCAAGGTCATTATTTATTTTGACTAATTCTCCATCCTCATCTTAGTTGAACTCTCAGTAGTATTTGGTAGTCGATTACTCCACTTTTTATACATGTTCTCACTTTGTCTTTCTAACACCACTTTTCTTTCATTTTATACTAAACTCACTGCCAATCTTTCTCTGTCAATTTTGCTGCTTCTTCATCTCCCTAACCTTTAATTGTTAGAATTCTCTGGATATTAGATCTCCAAACTATCTTCTTTCTTGTTTATAACCACTCTTGCGATGATCTATCTATCCTTATGTTTTTAGGTACTATGTATATGACAATTTCCTGTTGTTTATCTCCATCTTACATCTCTCCCTTTACCTTGAGATTCAAATATCAAGTTTATACCTTAATGTACAAAATTAGGCTCTTAATTTATACTCTTTCCTAAAACCTGTTTGCCCAGGCTTCTTAAAGGCAGTCAATCACCATTCTTCCTTTTAGCTACTCAAACGCCAGAACTTAAAGTTATTCTTGATTATTCCTTTTTTCTCAAAACCACATCTAATCCATCGAAGAACCCTGCTGGCTGTAACTTCAAAAAATAACCACAATTTGATTATGAACTAAGGATTGCATAAGATAAAAATGTTCTTAAATGGAAAGTTAGAGATTGTTGACTGGGAAAAAACAGGTAACAAAACAAGAAAAAACATAATAAATTGCTACTCTAGATTAAAAGTAAGATTTTTAATTTTAAAAAGGTATGTGTCTATATTTTCAAATTTCTTACAATGCATGTACACTGCTTCTATGATAATAAAAATCTATTAAAAGTAATAAAATCAACTCTAAACACACACAAAATCCAGCTACTTCTCTCCACCTCAGTGGCTACTATCTGGTCTAAACTATAACCAACACTTATCCAAATTATTGTAATAGCTTCTTAACTGGTCTTCCATCTTCTAGCCTTGCCTTCATATAGTCTTTTTCCAATGTAGCAGCTAATTTTTCAAATTATAATTGTGATTGTTGTTCTCCACCAGTGCATTTCCATCTCACCCTGAGTAAATTCCAAAGCCCTCATGATGGCCTTTAAGTTTCTGAGATGTGACCATCTGAAACCTCTCTGTCCTCATCTCCTACCAGTGTTTGTCACTCACTCTACTCCAACTACATTGACCTCATTGTTCTTCCTCAAAACAAACAAGTATGCAGCTATCTCTGAGCCTTTGTACTTTCTGTTCTCTGCTTAGAATTCCTTCCCCTGATAGCCTAATGTTAGTTCTCTCACTTTCATCAGGTTGCTGCTCAAATTTCATTTTATTAGTGAGGCTTTCCCTGGACAATGTGTATACATATATCTCCCACCACTCTTTTTTCATGAACTTTCTAGCACCTGAAATATTATACATTTATTTTTTATCTTCCCAATAAGAAGGTAAACTCATTGAGAGCACAAAATTTGAAGGTGTTGTTCAATGATATATCCCCATAAATTTCAACAGTGCCTGGTACATGGTAGATACTTAAATATATATATTTGTTAAATGAACTAGCATATGATGGATGTGCTGAGGCAAAAGCAGATATTTCATATATGTCCAAACTCGAAAGAATACCACTTAAATGAAGTTGTGTAACACAGTTTCCACAGGCAAGAATTAAGGCAAAGAGACTAGTTTCAGTCATCGAGGTAAAAGAAGACAGTTGTTTAGACCAGGGTTGTGGTGGTAAAAATCAAAAGAAATGGAAGGATGTTGACCAAAATGTGAAGATAAGGAGATAGAGCTTGCTGTTAGATTGAGTATGGGGAGAATGTGGAGAGAGGAGTCAAAGAAGGTTATTAGTTTTTGTTTTGAGCAACTAGGAGATTGATGGTGACAATTAATGAAATGTGGAAGGCTTGAGGTACAACTTATTTATTTGAGGAAACACTCAAGGGTCTGTTTTGTACATATTTAGTTTGAGGTGTCTATTAGATATCCAAATTGGGATGATAAGTAGGAAGTTGGATATGAGTCTGGAATCTAAGGAAGAAATCTGTTTTAAAGATATAAATTTGTGAGTCATAAACATATTGATAACATTCAAAGTGATTTTGTGGGATCACCAAGGAAGTAAAAGTACATATAAACCATTCCCATTTTAACTAGGTCCCCAAGGGGCTACATACTCAAGGTAATGGTGAACCAGTTAACTTGTACTTCATTGACTTACTAACCTACCAGTTTTATGTCACCTGTGTTGTCCATGAAATCTTCATTCATGATCATGATTTAAGCCAGTCTTGAGTTGGTAGTATGTGCAGACATGTGGCAAAAGAAAACATAAATTTCTCTAGTAAAAGAAACCAACATCCTAGGCTTCAACTTACTTTCACAAATATTTCAGATACGATGTCTAGAACACAGAGATACTGGGTACAAAACAAAATAATAAATAAGCAAGTAGCCACAGAAATGATAGAAAGCCAAAACAAACTAACAGACTTAAGATCAAAGAATCATCAGATAGTCATTAAAACACCTATGCAACATATAGAAAGAATTGGTGAGCTAGTATGTTAAGTAAAAATAAAGTATAAGAACTGCAGTGTACAGAGATTTGTAAATGGAAAATACAAAAGACTAACCTATTTTTAATTAAAATCTCAGAAGGGCCCTGGCTGGTGTGGCTCAGTGGATTGAGTGCTGGCCTGCAAACCAAAGGGTTGCTGGTTCAATTCCTGGTTGGGGCACATGCCTGGGTTGCAGGCCAGGTCCCCAGTGGAGGGTATTTGAGAGGCAGCCACACAATGATGTTTCTCTCCCTCTTTCTCCCTCCCTTCCCGTCTCTCTAAAAATAAATAAATTTTTTTAAAATCTCAGAGGGAAAAGAAAGCATAATTAGAGAAGTAATATTTGAAGAGGTAACAGCTCTCTCAATAGGCCATTTAAATTTAATAGTAAAAGAATGGTTAATGATAAAAGGTATTATAAAACTTCAGAAGAAGAGGACTTCTGGCCAAGATGGAGGCATAGGTGGACACACTGTGCCTCCTTGCACAATGAAAAGAAGGACAACAATAAATTTAAAAACAAAAACAACCAGCACTGCCAGAAAATCAAACTATATGGAAGTCCTACAACCAAGGAGCTAAAGAAGAAACATTCATCCAGACCTGTAGGAGGGGTGGAGATGGGCATCTGAGACAAGAGGACTCACAGCAAGGCAGCAGCTGGAGGAACAGGGTGGGCAAGGCAGCAGCTGGTGGACTGGGTGAGGTGACAGCTGATGGAGCAGGAGGAACAACTGGGGAGTGGGACAGACTGCAAATCCAAGTGTTCCAGCATGGGGAAATAAAGCCTCAAAACCTCTGACTGACAACACCTGTGGGGGTTCACGCAGCGAAAGAAATCACCAGCCTCACAGGAGACTGCATTGGAAAGACCCACAGCATCCTAGAAGGTACAAAAAACCACTCACCCAGGAATCAGCAGCAGAAGGGCCCAATTTGCTTGTGGGGAGTGGGGAAAGGGACTGAAAGCCCACCAGAGCTGAGCAAGTGACATTGTTCCCTCTTGGGCCCCTCCCCCTCAAACAGTGCAACAAGGCAGTGACATGGGTTGCCCTGCCCTTAGGTGAATACCTAAGGCTCCATAGCTCTGAGACAAAAAAAAATGGCCCAAATGAAAGAATAGATCAAAGCTCCAGAAAAAATACAACTAAGCAACAAAGAGATAGCCAACCTATCAGGTGCACAGTTGAAAACACTGGTAATCAGGTAGCTCACAGAATTAGTTGAGTATGGTTGCAAAATAGAGGAAAAAGTGAAGGCTATGAAAAATGACATAGGAAAATGTAGAGGAAACCATCAGTGACGAGAAGGAAAACAGAACTCAAATCAACAGTTTGGACCAGAAGGAAGAAATAAACACTCAGCCAGAATAGAATGAAGAAAGAAGAATTTAAAAAAAAAATGATGAGAGACTTAGGAATCTCCAGGACAACTTTAAACATTCCAACATCCGAATCATAGGGGTGCCAAAAGGAGAAGAGGAAGAACAAAAAAAGGAAAACTTATTTGAAAACACAATGAAGGAAAACTTCCCCAATCTGGCAAAGGAAATAGACTTCCAGGAAGTCCAGGAAGCCCAGAGAGTCCCAAAGAAGTTGGACCCAAGGAAGCACACATAAATGCATATCATCATTAAGTTACCCAAGACTAAAGATAAGGAGAGAATCTTAAAAGCAGCAAGAGAAAAGGAGACAGTTACCTACAATGGAGTTCACACCAGACTATCAGCTGATTTCTCGAAAGAAATATTACAGGCAAGAAGAGGCTGCGAAGTATTCAAAGTCATGAAAGGCAAGGACCTACATTTGAAATGACTCTATCCAGCAAAGCTATCATTTAGAATGGAAGGATAGATAAGGTGCCTCCCAGATAAGGTCATAGACCTTTAAGGTCAAGTTAAAGGAGTTCGTCATTGCCAAGCCTCTATTATATGAAATGTTAAAGGGACTTATCTAAGGAAATGAAGATGATAAAAAATACGAACAGATTTAGACAACAAACTCACAACTACCAACAACTGAACCTAAAACAAGAACCAAAAACAAAAACAAACTAAGCAAACAACTAGATCAGGAACAGAATCACAGAAATGGAGATCACATAGAGGGTTATCAACAGGGGAGGGGGAGAGAGGGGGAAAAGTTACAGAGAATAAGTAGCATAAATGGTAGGTAGAAAATAGACAGGGTGAGGTTAAGAATAGTGTAAGAAATGCAGAAGCCAAAGAACTTATATGTACAACCCATGGACATGAACTAAAGTGGGGGGAATGCAGGTGGGAGGGGATGTGCAGGGTGGAGGGGAATAAAGGGGGAGATGGGACAACTTTAATATCATAATCAATAAAATATAAAAAACTTCAGAAAAAAAGAAAAATGTTTTGTGGACCATCTGGTTTTTTGTGTTTTGCAGTTTCATCCTATTAGTTTTTAAAATCAGTACTTTTTAAAGTATTTTTTATTGATTACACTATTACAGTTATCCCAATTTTTTCTCCCCTTTATACTCCCTCTGCCCTGTACCCCCCCACCCTCCAACATTTCACCCCCCTTAGTTCATGTCCATGGGTAGTATATATCAGTCCTTTGACTTCTCTATTTCCTATATTATTGTTTTAATCTTTCCCTATTTTATGCCTACCAATTATGCTTCTTATTCCCTGTTTTCCCCCCATACTCCCCCTCCCCTTGCCCACTGATAACCCTCCATATGATCTCCATTTCTGTGATTCTGTTCCTGTTCTGGTTGTTTGCTTAGTTTTTGGTTTTGTTTTTAGGTTCAGTTGTTCACAGTTTTGAGTTTGTTGTCATTTCATTGTTCACAGTTATCCTATTTCTTAGATAAGTCCCTTTAACATTTCATACAATAAGGTCTTGGTAATGATGAACTCCTTTAACTTGACCTTATCTGGGAAGCACATTATCTGCCCTTCCATTCTAAATGATAGCTTTGCTGGGTAGAGTCATCTTGGATGTAGGTCCTTGTCTTTCATGACTTCAAATACTTCTTTCCAGCCTCTTCTCACCTGTAAGGCTTCCTTTGGGAGCTCAGCTGATTATGGGAACTCCTTTGTTGGTAACTCTCTTCTTTCCTTTTGCTGCTTTTGAGATTCTGTCTTTATCTTTAATCTTGGGTAATGTAATTATGATGTGCTTTGGTGTGTTCCTCCTTGAGTCCAATTTCTCTGGGACTCTCTGGGCTTCCTGGACTTCACCAGATCAGGGAAGTTTTCCTTCATTTTTTGTTCAAATGAGTTTTCAGTTTCTTGCTCTTCCTCTTCTTCTGGCAGCATTATCATTCAGATGTTAGAGAGCTTAATGTTGTCACAGAGTTTCTTAAGACTCTCCCATTAGCCTGGATGAATGTTTCTTTAACTTCTTAGTTGTCAGAGTTTCATGAAATTTGCTATTCTGTAAGTTCTGGCTGTTTTTTTTATGTGTGTGTTTGTATGTGTGTAAACTAACCAAAGACGTCTGCTATTCATTAGAATTCAGTACATTTTTTTAAAAACTCTAAAAAATATAATACTACAGCCACACTACAACACACAAACAATAATTTCTTACTATCACCAAATATTTATTACTTGGCATTAAAAGTCCCTTGAATGTATCATAAATGTTTCAAGTTTATTTTAATCAAGATCTAAAATAAGGTCAATAGGTTGTAATTATTTAATTTGTTGCAATGTTTCTTTTCTATTTTAGAAAGTTTAAATTTTTCATTCTAATGTTTACCTTTATATTCACATATTTATTGAAATTATTGTTCTCTTCTTTTACATTTGTAACTTATCACTTCCATAGTAAAATAAATATTAATGTTCACCACTAACCTCATTTTCTTCTTCTTCCCCACCCCTTTTCTAAATTTCTTCCATAAATTATTTTTCTTGATTTATTTTTTATTTTTGTTCAAGTACTGTTCTCTCCATTTTCACCCCACCACACCCCATGCCCACCCTCCCCCACCTTCCACACTTTCTTGCCTGCCACCCTTGAACCTACTCCCTTTGGCTATGTACATGTGTCCTTTATACTTGTTCCTTGATGGCCCTTCCCCTATTTTCCTCCATTGTCCTTCTCCCCACTCCCGTCTGGTTATTGTCAGTTTCTTCTTTACTTCAATGTCTCTGGTTATATTTTGCTTGCTTGTTTGTTTTGTTGATTAGGTACCACATATAGGTGAGATCATATGGTATTTGTCTTTCACTGCCTGGCTTATTTCACTTAGCAAATGCTCTCCAGATACATCCTTGCTGTCATGAAGGGTAGGAGCTCCTTCTTTCTTTCTGCTGTATAGTATTCCATTGTGTAAATGTACCATAGTTTTTTTAATTTCATTTTAATTGTTGTTCCTGTACAGTTTTCTGTCTTTGACGCCCATCCCAGCCCACCGCCCCAGCCCTCCCTCACCCTCTCATTTCCACCACCCCTAGTTTTTGTCCATGTGTCCTTTATACTTCTTGCTCTAAACCCTTCCCTTTTTTCCCCGAAATCGCCCTCCCCTCTGGTCACTGTCAGCCTGTTCTCAATTTTAGTGTCTTTGGTTGTATTTTGCTTGTTTGTTTGTTTTGTTGATTAGGTTCCTGTTAAAGTTGAGATCATATGGTATTTGTCTTTCACCGCCTGGCTTGTTTCGCTTAGCATAATGCTCTACAGTTCCATCCATGCTGTCACGAAGGGTAGGAGCTCCTTCTTTCTTCCTGCTGCATAGAATTCCATTGTGTAAATGTATCATAGTTTCTTGATTCATTCATTTACTGATGGGCACCTAGGTTGCTTCCAACACTTGGCTATTGTACATTGTGCTGCTATGAACATTGGGGAGCATAGGTTCTTTTGGATTGGTGTTTCAGGGTTCTTAGGATATAATCCTAGCAGTGGAATTGCTGGGTCAAAAGGCAGATACATTTTTAGTTTTCTTAGAAAATTCCATACTGCTCTCCATAGTGGTTGTACCAGTCTGCAATCCCACCAACAGTGCACTAGGGTTCCCTTTTCTCCACAACCTCGCCAACACTTGTTGTTTGTTGATTTGTTTATGATGGCCATTCTGACTGGTGTGAAGTGGTATCCCATTGTGGTTTTAATTTGCATCTCTCTGATAGCTAATGATACTGAGCATCTTTTCATGTGTCTCTGGATCCTCTGTGTGTCCTCCTTGGAGAAGTGTCTGTTCAAGTCCTTTGCCCATTTTTGAATTGGGTTGCTTGTCTTCTTAGAGTGGAGTCGTGTAAATTCTTTATATAATTTGGAGATTAAACCCTTGTCTGAGGTATCATTGCCAAATATGTTTTCCCATACAGTTGGTTCTCTTTTTATTTTAATACTGTTTTCTTTAGCCATGCAGAAGCTTTTTATTTTGATGAGATCCCATTTGTTTATGCTTTCCTTTATGGTCCTTGCTTTAGGGGACATATCAGTAAAATTGTTGCTGCATGAAATATCTGAGATTTTCCTGCCTATGTTCTCCTCTAGGATTTTAATGGTGTCACAGCTTATATTTAAATCTTTTTTCCACCTTCAATTTATTTTTGTATATGGTGTAGGTTGGTGGTCAAGTTTCATTTTTCTGCATGTAGCTGTCCAGTTCTCCCAACACCACTTGTTGAAGAAGCTATTTTTACTTCATTTTATGTTGCTGCCCCCTTTGTCGAATATTAATTGACAATAAAGACTTGGGTTTATTTCTGGGCTCTTTGTTCTATTCCACTGGTCCATGTGCCAGTTTTTATGCTGGTACCAGGCTGTTTTGATTACAGTGGTCTTGTAATACAGTTTGGTATCATGTTTTGTGATATATCCTACTTTGCTCTTCTTTCTGAAAATTGCTGCAGCTATTTGGGGTCATTTATGGTTCCATATATATTTTTGAAGTGTTTGTTCTATGTCTCTGAAATATGCCATTGGTACTTTAATAGGTATTGCATTGAATCTGTAAATTGCTTTGGGTAATATGGACATTTTGATGATGTTAATTCTTCCGATCCATGAACACGGTATATGTTTCCATTTGTTTGTGTCTTCCTTGATTACTTTCTTCATTGTTGTGTAGTTTTCTGCATACAGGTCTTTCACCTCTTTGGTTAAGTTTATTCCTAGGTATTTTATTTTCCTTTTTGCTATATCCAATTGGATTTTTTTCTTCATTTTTGCTTCTACTGTTTCATTGTTGGTATACAAAAATGCCTTTGATTTCTGGATATTGACTTTGTATCCAGCTGTTTGGCCAAATTTATCTATTAGATTGAGCAGCTTTTTGGCCAAATCTATAGGATTTTCTATGTACACTATCATGTCATCTGCAAACAATGATAGTTTTGTTTCCTCCTTTCCAATTTGGATGCCTTTTATTTCCTTTTCTTGTCTAATCATGGTGGCTAAGACTTCCAATACTATATTGAATAGAAGTGGTGAAAGTGGACAACCTTGTCTTGTTCCTGATCTTAGTGGAAAAGATTTTAGTTTTTGCCCATTGAGTATGATGTTGGCTGTAGGTCTCTCCTATATGGCCTTAATTATGTTGAGGAATGCTCCCTCTATTCCCACTTTGCTGAGTGTTTTTATCATAAATGGGTATTGTACCTTATCAAATGCTTTTCCCACATCTATTGATATGATCATGTAATTTTTGTCTTTGCTTTTGTTTATGTGATGTATTACAATTACTGATTTGCGAATGTTGAAACATCCTTGCATCCCTGGAATGAATCCCACTTTGTCAGGGTGTATGATCTTTTTAATGTATTGTTGGAGGGGGTTTGCCAATATTTTGTTGAGGATTTTAGTGTTTATATTCAACAACGATATTGGCCTGAAGTTTTACTTCTTTGTTGTGTCTTTATCTAGTTTTCAGATTAGGATGATGCTGGCTTCATAAAAAGAGTTTGGGAGTCTTCCATCATTTTTTATTTTTTTTGAATAGTCTGTGAAGGATAGGGGTTAGCTCTTCCTTAAATGCTTTGTACAATTCTCCTGTGAAACCATCTGGTCCAGCCAGGGCTTTTGTGTATCGGGAGTTTTTTGATTACTGCTTCAATTACATCTGCTGTTATTGGTCTGTTCAGGCTTTCTGCTTCTTTCATTGAGTTTTGGAAGATTATATTTTTCTAGAAACTTGTCCATTTCACCTAGGTTTTCAAATGTCTTGATATACAGTTCTTCATAGTAATTCCTTACAATCCTTTGTATTCCTGTGGTGTCAGTTGAATTCTCTCCTCTTTCATTTCTGATTGTGTTTATTTGGGTCCTCTCTCTTTTTTTCTTGATGAGCCTGTTTAAAGGCTTGTTGATTTTCTTTATCTTTTCAAAGAACCAGCTCCTGGATTCATTGATCCTTAGAATTGTACTTTTAGTCTCTATGTCATTTAATTCTACTCATATCTTGGTTATTTTCTTCCTTCTACTTGCTCTGGGTTGTCTTTGTTTTTGTTTCTCGAGTTCTTGTAGGCGTAGGGTTAAGTTGTTTGTTTGAAATGTTTCTATCTGTTTTAGGTAGGCCTGTATTGCTATGAACTTCCCTCTCAGGACTTCCTTCACTGTGTCCCATAATTTTTGGGTTGTTGTGAGTTCATTTTTGTTTGTTTCCAGAAACTTTTTTATGTCTTCCCTAATTTCATTCTTGACCCATTCATTGTTTAATGGCATGCTATTCAATCTCTACAATTTTGAATGTTTTGTGTTTTTCCCCTTGGGGTTGGTTTCCAGTTTCAGTCCCTTGCGGTCGGAGAAAATGCCTGGTATGATTTCAATTTTTTGAATTTGTTGAGACTTGTTTTGTGTCTTACCGTGTGGTCCATCTTTGAAAATATTCCATGTGCATTTGAAGAGAATGTGTATTTAGTTTTTTGCAGATGCAGGGATATATATATATATATATATATATATATATATATATATATATATAATCAGTTAAGTCTATTTGATCTAGGGGATTGTTCAATACCACAATATCTTTGTTGATATTTTGTTTGGAAGATCTGTCCATTTTTGACAGTGGGGTGTTAAAATCCCCTACTATAATTGTGTTGCTGTCAATATCTTTCTTGAAGTCCTCTAAGATTTTCTATATATATTTGGGTGCTCCTATGTTGGGTACATATATACTTACAATTTTTATGTCTTCTTGGTTGATTCTTTCCTTGAGTATTATGAGGTGACCTTCTGGGTCTCTCTTTATGGCTCTTCTATTGAAGTCCATTTTGTCTCATATGAATATTGCTACCCTGGCTTTTTTTCCTGTCCATTTCCTATG
>PVKU01006487.1:43106-102935 GCA_004027475.1 Anoura caudifer
CCCCCCCCCCCCTCTTTCCTTAAAGCAGTCCCTTTAGCATCTCTTGCAGAACTGGTTTGGTGGAGGTGTATTCTTTTAGACTTCTTTTGTCTGGGAAGCTCCTTATTTGGCCTTCTATCTTGATTGAGATCCTTGCTGGTTAAAGTGGTCTTGGTTGCAGGCCTTTGGTTCTCATTACTTAGAATATTTCTTGCCATTCTCTTCTGGCTTGGAGCATTTCCATTGAGAAGTCAGCTGCTAACCTTATCGGGGCTCCCTTGTATGTTACTTCCTGTTTCTCCCTTGCTGCTGTTAAGATTCTCTCTTTGTCTTGGAATTTTGCCATTTTAATTACGTGTTTTGAAGTGGGCCTCTTTGGGTTCCTCTTGATTGAGAATCTCTTTTTTTCCTGGATTTGTGTGACTTTTTCTCTCATAAAATTAGGGAAGTTTTCCATCATTACTTTTTCAAATACGTTTTCTATCTCTTGTTCTGCTTCTTCTCCTTCTGGAATCCCTATTATACGGATATTATTACATTTCATATTGCCTTGCATTCTCTTAATCCCTCTTCATTCTTTCTGAGCCTCTTTTCCTTTTCTTGCTCTTTCTGGGTGTTTTTTCTATTTTGTTCTCCAACTCGCTGATCCAATCTTCTGCTTCATTGATTCTGCTTTTGATTCCTTCTACTGTGTTCTTCAGTTCAGAAATTGTATTCATCATTTCCTCTTGGCTCTTGTTGATAGTTTCTATTTTCTTTTTCATGTTGATGTAGTTTGCAGTGAGTTCATTGTAGCTTCCTTATAGTTTCTGGTAGCTCATTGAGAGCTCATGGAGCTTCCTGACAACCATTGCTTTGAACTCAATATCTGATAGTTGAGTTGCCTCTGTTTCATTTAGCATTCTTTCTGGGGCTTCCTCCTTTCCTTTCATTTGGGGATTATTTCTTTGTCTTCCCATTGTTTGTGAGACTCTTCTTGTTAGCCTCAGCTTCTTAAATTGATCTCTTCTGGCTCCCTGGGTTTATGGTGTAATGTGAACTTCTGTGGTAGAATACCTGTGAGATTCAGCGGTGCCATCTCCTTCAGGTATTCTGGTGTCCACAGGTTCCACTGTCTCAGCTGTTGGGATGCCTCCTCTTTGGGTCCAACTCTGTTTTTTTCAAAATTCCAGGGGTTTTTTTGTCTCACTCGTGGGTATTTAAAAAGAGAAAAGAAAAAAAATGAAAAAAGAATAAAAAGAGGAAGATGAGATAAAATTGGAAAGAAAGGAAGGAATAAAACAAGAAAGAAGGCAAGAGAAGCAAAAGGAATCAAGGGATAAAATACATTAAAAAATTAAAATATATATATTTTAAAAAAAAACCCTCTTGCTGGTTTCAAACTGAGCAAGCCAGTTTTTCTGGTCTTGCTGGCTGCAACGGGGTGAGGGGCGATGGTATCTATCGCTTTTCTCCATGTTCAGCACTCAGTCAGCTTTGGGCTACTCTTCCCAGGGCCAGCCATGCACTCTCCTCAGAGCTAGCGCGCACCTCTCTGCGCACGGCCTCAGGCATGAGTTCTGAGCCTCTTGGGGAGTGCACACTTTCCTGAGTTTATGGGTGTGAGCTCGGGTCTCCTACAGGGCTTGCGCTGACCCCGAGTTTATGTGTGTGGCTCCAGGTTTCCTGCTTTGCACGCACTTATCCTAAGTTCATGGGAGTGAGCTCCAGGTTTCCCATGGATCACGCACTCCCTGTGTTCACATGTGTGGGCTTTGATTCTCCCACTGATTGCTTGCACTCCCTGGGTTCCCAGTGTGGAGTCCAGGTCTTCCACAAAGCCCCGTCCTCCAGTTGTGGGCACCTCTGTTCGAGGGGTTGCCTCTGGTTGCACGTGGCTGCCTCCAGTCATGGGAGGTCTCCTCTGGTTGCGTGAGCTCCAGCATGCACTCCTCCCAGGGCTATGTGTGGGTGCTCACAGCCCCAGCGTGTTTACCACTCAGACCTTAACTCCTCTCCCTAGGACTTCAAGCAACCAGGTCTCTCCCATTGTTGCTCAAACCTTGTTTGGCAGGGGAGGGAATGGTTGACCCGGCTCACTCCCTAGTGTCCTCTGGCAGACCTGGCAACTGTGGGGCCCAGGGCTTCAGCCGCCCTGGTCTTCATGCTGATCCCTGGGCTCTTATTGTCCTGAAGTACTCTCCTTACCGTCTGTTTTTTCAATGTCCGCTACAATTTTTGATCTCCTATTTTCATATATGCCATGGTACTGTTGGTTGTTTGCTCTGTTCCTCCATAGATCAGTTAAGTTTTTCTCCCATGTGTAGGGGGAAGTGGAATCTGCTCCCTCCTACCATGCCGCCATCTTCCCTCTGTACTCTGATTCATTCATTTACTGGTGGGCACTTAGATTGCCAGCAATTGGCTATTGTAAATTGTGCTGCTATGAACATTGAACTGCATAGGTTCTTTTGAATTGGTGTTTCAGAGTTCATAGGGTATAATCCCAGCAGTGGAATCGCCAGGTCAAAACACACTTTCATTTTTAGTTTTCTGAGGAAATTCCATACTATTTTCCACAGTGGCTGCACCAGTCTGCATTCCCACCAAGAGTGTACCAGGGTACACTTTTCTCCACAACCTCACCAGCACTTGTTTAATTTGTTTATGATGACCATTCTCACCAGTGTAAAGTGGTATCTCATTGTGGTTTTAATTTGCATCTCTCTGATGGCTAGTGTTGCTGAGCACCCTTTCATATGTCTCTGAGCCCTCTGTATGTCCTCTTTGGAGAAGTGTCTGTTCAGGTGCTTTGCCCATTTCTTAATTGGGTTGTTTGTCTTCCTGGAGTGGAGTCATGTAAGTTGTTTATAAATTTTGGAGATCAAACACTTGTCCAAGGTCTTATTTGCAAATATGTTTTCCCATATGTTTGGTTCTCTTTTCATTTTAATGCTGTTTTCTTTAGCCATGCAGCTTTTTGGTTTGAAGAGATCCCATTTGTTTATGCTTTCCTTTACATCCCTTGCCCTGGAGACATATCAGTGAAAATATTGCTGCATGGGATATCTGAGATTTTCCTGCCTATGTTCTCCTCTAGCACTTTTATGGTGTCACAACTTTATTTAACTCTTTTAATCACCTTGAATTTATTTTTTGTGTATGATGTAAGTTGGTGATTGAGTTTCATTTTTTTTGCATGTTAGCTGTCCAGATCTCACAACACCATTTGTTGAAGAGGCTGTTTTTACTCCATTTTATGCTTCTGCCTCCTTTGTCAAATATTAATTGACCATAGAGACTTGGGTTTGTTTCTGGGCTCTCTGTTCTGTTCCATTGGTCCATGTGTTTGTTCTTATGCCAGTACAAGGCTGTTTTGATTACAGTGGCCCTGTAATATAGTCTGACATCAGGTATTGTTATCCCTCCTAGTTTGTTCTTTCTCAAAATTGCTGCAGCTATTTCGGGTCATTTACAGTTCTATATAAATTTTTAGAATGTTTGTTCAATATCTGTGAAATATGTCATTTGTGTTTAATAGGGATTGTGTTGAATCTATAAATTGCTTTGAGTAATATGGACATTGTGATGACATTAATTCTTCCAATCCATGAGTACAGTATATACTTCCACTTCTTTGTGTCTTCCTTAATTTCTTTCTTCAGCATTGTGTACTTCTCTAAGTACAGATATTTTATCTCCTTGGTAAGGTTTATTCGTAGGTACTTTATTTCTTTTTGTTGCTATATCAAATGGGATTTTTTCCTGATTTCTGATTCTGATATTTTATTGTTGGTATACAAAAATGGCTTTGATCTCTGAATATTGATTTTGAATCCTCCTGTTTTGCCAAATTCACTTATTAGGTCAAGTAGTTTTTCGGTGGAGTCTATAGGGTTTTCTATGTACACTATTATATCATCTGCAAACAATGACAGTTTTTCTTCCTCCTTTCCAATTTGGATGCCTTTTATTTCTTCTTCTTTCTGATTGCTGTTGCTAGAACTTTCAATGTTATGTTGAAGAGAAGTGGTGAAAGCAGACATCCTCGTCTTGTTCCTCATCTTAGCGGAAAAGATTTTAGTTTTTGTCCATTAAGTATGATGTGGGCTATAGGTCTCTTGTATATGGCCTTTATTATGTTGAGGAATACTCCCTCTATTCCCACTTTACTGAGAGTTTTTATCATAAATGGGTGCTGTGCCTTATTAAATGCTTTTTCCTCATCTATTGATATGATCATGTGATTTTTGTCTTTCCTTTTTTTTATGTGATGCATTACATTTATTGATTTGTGAATGTTGTAGCACCCTTGCATCCCAGGGATGAATCCCACTTGATCATGGTGTATGATCTTTTTAATGTATTGCTGGATGCAGTTTGCCAATATTTTGTTGATGATTTTAGCATCTATGTTCATCAGCAATATTGGCCTGAAGTTTTCTTTCTTTGTTCTGTCTTTGACTGGTTTTGGAATTAGGATGATGCTGGCTTTGTAAAAAGAGTGTGGGAGTCTTCTTTCTTCTTGGATTTTTTGGAATAGCCTGAGAAAAAATGAGGTTAGCTCTTCCTTAAAAGTTTTGTAAAATTGTCCTGTGAAACAATCTGGTCCAGAGCTTTTGTGTGCCAGAACTTTTTTGATGACTGCTTTGATTTCATCAGCTGTTATCAATCTGTTCAGGCTTTCTGCTCCCTCTTCATTCAGTTTTGGGAGATTTTTTTTCTAGAAATTTTTCCATTTTACCCTGGTTTTCAAATTTCTTGGCATATACTTTTTTGTGGTAATTTCTTACAATTCTTTGTATTTCTGTGGTCTCAGATGTAATCTTTCCTCTTCCATTTCTGATTTTGTTTATTTGTGTCCTCTCTCTCTTTTTCTTGATGAGTCTACTTAAAGGCTTGTCAATTTTGTTTCTTTTCAAAAAACTAGTTCCTGGATTTATTGACCCTGTGGATTGTTCTTTTGGTCTCTGGGTCATTTAATTTTGCTCTGATCTTGGTTATTTCCTTCCTTCTAGTTGTTCTGAGCTTTGTCGTTGTTGTTCTTACACTTCTTGCAGATGTAGGGTTAGGTTGTTTATTTGAAATGTTTCTATCTCTTTTAGGTAGGCTTGTATCATTGTGAACTTCCCTCTCAGGACTGCCTTTGATGTGTCCCATAAGTTTTGGACTGTTTTGTGTTCATTTTCACTTGTTTCCAGAAACTTTTTTATTTCTTCCTTGCTCTCATTATTAATCCTTTCATTGTTTAATAGAATGCCATTGAATCTCCATGAATTTGAGTGGTTTTGAGTTTTTCCCTTGAGGTTTGGTTCTAGTTTTGGGCCCCTGTGGTCTAAGAAAATGCTTGGTATAATTTCAAGTTCCTTGAATTTGTTGAGGCTTGTTTTGTGTCTTACCATGTGGTCTATCTTTGAAAATGCTCCATGTACATTTGAAAAAAATGTATATTTGCTTCTTTGGGATGAAAGGTTCTATATATCTCTTTTAAGTGCATTTGATCCAGGGCATTGGTCAATGCCAAAATATCCTTGATATTTTCTTTGGAAGATCTATCTATTTTTGACAGTAGGGTGTTAAAATCACCTCATATAAGTGTGTTGCTGTCTATATTTTTCTCAAAGTCCTCCAAGATTTTCCTTATTTATTTAGTGCTCCTATGTTGGGTGCATAAATGCTTACAATGTTTATGTCTTCTTGATTGATTCTTCACTTGAATATTATGAAGTGTCCTTCAGTGTGTCTCTTTATGGCTTTTGTTTTGAAGTCTATTTTGTCTGATATACATATTGCTACACAACTTTCTTCTCCTATCCATTTGCTTGGAATATTTTTTTCAAATCCTCCACTTACAGTCTGTGTAGGTCTCTTGTTCTGAGGTGAGTCTCTTGTAGGCAGCATATGTGTGGGTCATGTTTCCTTATCTGTTCATCTCCCCTATGTCATTGATTGGAGCATTTAATCCGTCAACATTTAAGGTTATTTTTGACAGGTACTTATTCATTTTTCCCCTTTGTACCTGTGTTCCTCTCTCTTTCATCCATTTCTTTCCTCTTCTTATAGCAGTCCCTTTAGCATATCTTCCAGTGCTGGTTTAGTGGAGGTGTATTCTTTCAGCCTTCTTTTGTCTGGGAAACTCATTATTTTGCCTTCCATTTTAATTGAGAGCTTCACAGGGTAGAGTGAACTTGGTTGCAGGCCTTTGCTTTTCATTACTTGGAATATTTCTTGCCATTCTCTCCTGGCTCGTAGTGTTTGTTGAGAAATCAGCTGCTAGCCTTATGAGAGCTCCTTTGTATGTTACTTCTTTTTTCTCCCTTGCTGCTTTTAAAATTCTCTCTTTCTCTTTAAAACTTGGCATTTTAATTATGATGTGTCTTGGAGTAGGCCTCTTTGGGTTCATCTTGATTTCCTCTGTGCTTCCTGAACTTGCATGGTTTTTCCCCTCTCCAGGTTCAGAAACTTTTCTGTCACTATTTTTTCAAACAGATTTTATATACCTTGCTCCTTTTCTTCTCCTTCTGGTATTGCTATGATTCCAACATTGTTGCATTTCATGTTGTCTTTCAGTTCTCTTAAGCTATCTTCATATTTTTTAATATTTTCTCATGTATCTGCTCTACTTGGGTATTTCTTTCTACTGTGTCTTCCAGCTCACTAATTCAGTCCTCTGCTTCATCCAGCCTGCTTGTAATTATTTCCAGTGCATTTTTTATTTCAGAAATTGCATTCTTCATTTCTTCCTGGTTCTTGTTTACAGTTTCTATTTCCTTTTTCATTCTGTTGTAGTTCTCACTCAGTTCCTTGTGGTTGTCTGTGAGTTCCTTGAGCATCCTTATAACCATTCTTTTGAATTCTATATCTGATAGTTTTCTTGCCTCCATTTCATTAAGCTGTTTTAGTGGGGAATCTTCCATTCCTTTCAATTGCAGGTTCTTTCTTTGTCTCCCCATTTTAGGTGAGTCTTTTTTTTTTCTATGATTCCTGATGCTCTGCTTTGCTAGCTGTCTTTGTATGGTGAACTTCTATGTTAGGAGTTCTGTGGGACTCAGTGGTATAGTCTCTTTGATCTCCTTGGCTGGATGCTCTAAGGTTGCTCTTTCTTCCATTTGTGTGGGCTCTCTTGTTGTACTTGGGTTTTACCTGTTGGTGGCTCCTTTGTTGATGGGTTCTCTCCTCCAGCAGGTTAACTAGTACTCACAACTCCCACCTTATCTCTTATGTGATTGGGGCTCGGTGAAGGTGAAATGGATTAAGACAGCAGGAGAGTATTTTATGGGAATTAAAGTACCAACAAGTAGAAAACAGGAGATCCTTTGGAGAAGTACAGAGATAACCATGATATTCCACCCAACTAGCCACATTTTATAAAAGGTAAAAAAGAGACAAGACTCTTATTAGAAGGGAAAAGGAATGTGAGATGACTCCAGAAAGCAGAGCACTAATGCGAGGTTAGATGGTGGGATATAGTGAGAGTAAAGGATAGAAACTTGACTTAGTGGTAAGAGAATGAAGTTAACTAAACAGTAATAAAGCTCAGGAAGATAGTGAAATGGACCAAGACCAGGAAAGGGTACTGTGTGGGAATTGAAACAACAATAATATGACAAGAAATATATGATCTAAATAAAAAGAATAAAAAGTAAAAGGCCAAGAGTAGTGTGTTATTGGAATACAAATGAAGTGAAGGAAGAGAAATTAAAATGCAATATGAAAGGGAGAACAAAGAAAAACAGTCAAACAATGAAATCAACCAAACAAAACAAAGAAAATAACATGGAAGGAAGAGAAATTAAAAATAAAATAATAACAAAAGTAATGATAAAAATAAAAGTAAAATGATAGCTCTGTGGGATAGCAAAGTGAAATTTCTGACAGTTGTTGGCATTAGCTTTCTGATCTCTCTCTGGATCTGTCTTTGGTCCTATCACAGATCCAGGTCTTATTGTCTTATACTTGAAAGAAAAAAAATGCCTTCTACAGACTTTAAATCTTCCAAGTGGGTTCTGCTGATCCTCCTGGATGCTGCAGGCAGGGGGAGGCAGGAGTCTGATTTTTTTTTCTTTTCTTGTGCTTCTGTATTGGGGGCTCAGTTTGGGGCACAATATTCATAGTTGTCCAACCTCCAACCAAAGCCCTGAGAGTGCTACATGGCCCCCACTGTCTATACGTGACAGGCCAGCACCTTTAATCCACCTTGTTGTGCCACCCTTTGATTAGTCCGTGAGGTACACCAAGTGAGAGCAACTAGCACCACTCCTCCCTCTTTGCTGGCCTGGGTACTTCACACACACAAAGTCCCTTCAGGGCAGTTTAGTTCCCCTAATAAATTAAGTCTCTCTGTGACCTCCTACTCCTCTGAGCCCCTGCTGTGCCACTATGATCAGTTGATGAGGTACCCTGCTTTGGAGCAAATCACACCCCTCCTCCTCCCTCTTTGCTGGCCTGGTCATAGGGTAGGAGAGTTCCTTGCCTAGCAGCTGAGAGCCTTTTTTAAAAACAAATTCCCCTTGGTTGTGGTTGACAGTTCTTAACAAGCTCTTGGCTTTTCACACAGCCCAACTCTCTGACCAGTCCTGAGACTGTCTGGGTCAGGGTCAGCTGCGGCCCAACTCTTCTCCCATCTTCAGGTGTCACCTGGCTCCCCAATTTCTCTGGTATTGTCCCAGCCAGCAACCACAGTCCCAGCTTGGGAACACCACCTCTGTGGGTCTCCCACTAAGTCTTTATTCCCCCAGTGACTTCAAGCACTCAGGTCTCTCCTGGTACGGGACTGGCTTCCCTGCTCTGGGAGGAAGGGAGCTGTGAAGTTACTTACAATCACTGATCCAGCTCTCCTCCAAAGCTCCTGCTACATCCATGGTCCCTGATCCACAGGCGTGGTCCACAGCAGCCATGGTCTCTGGCACAGGTCCCAGGAACCTTCTCGTGGGCCTACCCAATCTCCTTATCATCTGTTTTTAAACGTCCTCTGCAATTTTTGGCTTCTAAACTTCATATAAGCTGGGATTCCATGGGCTGTTCACTCTGTTCTTCAGAAGATCAGCTAGGTGTCCCAGTTGGGTTCGCAAGCAAATGAGTTCAGCTCCCACCTACCTTGCTGCCATCTTCCACCCCCTGTTTGTTTTGTTTTTAAAGTGGTTGTTTTCCTTCTTTTGGTTGTGCAAGGAAGCCAGGCACCTGTACCTATGCCTCCATCTTGGCCAGAGCTCCCTAAAATCAGTATTTTTTAAAGATTTTATCTATTTATTTTTAGAGAGAGGGGAAGGGGGGAGAAGAAGAGGAGGAGAAACATCAGTGTGTGGTTACCCCTCACATGCCCCCTTCTGGGGGCCTGGCCTGCAACCTAGGCTTGTGCCCTGACTAGGAACCAAACTGGTGACCTTTTGATTCTCAGGCCAGCACTCAATCCACTGAGCCATACCAGCCAGGGCTAAAATCAGTATTTTTTGATGGAAACAACTTGACTAAGATTTTAACAGAATTTTGAGGCCCATTAAAACAAGTTTTGATGGAAAAAAGATGTATGTAATAAAAATATACCAAAAAAAGAGCTTATAAGGGAGGTGGGGGTATATAGAATTAAATTATTGTAATGCCCCTATATTTATTGTTCCGAAGAACAGTAAAAATTGATTTAAAATGTTTGGGAGTGATAAATATGTCCATTATATTAATTATTGTGATGGGTTTATAACTGTGTACATCTGTAAAAATCCCATCAAATTGTACACTTTAAATATATGTAGTTAGTTGTATGTTTTTTTCTCCCACCCCTGTAGTTAGCTGTATTTTAATTACATCTTGATAAGGCTGGAAATCTTTTTTTAAAAGATATTGATTACATAAAGATGCAGGTTGCAACTTCTAAAGTAAGCACTAAAATGATAGACATCAAGTTTGCAACTTTTTGGAGTAAAGGAAAAATGAAATGATATAAAATAATCAATATGGAAATTCAAGAGAGGGAGAAATAACCATGGAATAGGAAAAAAGATGGTAGATACTAATCTATATATATTAGAAATAATATTAATTATAAATGAACTAAACAATCCAGTTAAAAGAGTGGTATACCTGACATTGAAACAAAATACATGTAGATACTGTTTCCAAGCTACAGATCTAAAACATAAAAGTATAAAAGGTTGAAAGCAAGAGAATGGGAAATGGCATGACATTTAAATGTTAATTAAAAGAAAGCTAGTATGGCTTCTGCTTCTGGGTGGAGAGTAGGTAACAGAAAGCCAACACTCCTGCTGTGACAACTCTAAAAACTAGAAAATTTTTACATCCATATCTTAAATAATCATGGGAAGATGTGGAGCAATAGTAATGAGGCAAACTAAAATTTAGGTGGGGAAGGGAGAGGGGACTACCTAGTTGAGGTGATGATCACTAGGTGTTTTCTTTCTTGGTGAACTTTGCAAAAAACATCTTAATGCTGATAGAACAAAGACTTTCTAAATTCTCAATCAAAAGTCTGGTAGGGCCATCCCTTAAAAATAGCAATAAACCAGAGGTCAATTGAGTTGTCCACAGTCAGAACTGTCCAACACTAAGCTACTGTGCACACATGTACATCAGACTGCCCCAGCAAAACCCACTCTTTTTTATCAAAATGCCCATCAGGCACCACATGCACCCACCCTGACTACAATCAACCTGCCACAACCGTCTGGCACACAATCTACACAGAGGCTACTTTGCAAGGTTGGGAAAGGTAGCTAGTTATCTAACTCATGGTAACAAACACTGACAGTCAAACAAAATGGGGAGACAGAAGAATATTCCACAAATGAAGGAACAAGAAAAAAAAAAACAGAGAAAAACTCTAGTGAAATGGAGATAAGTAATTTGCCTGATATAGAATTAAAAAAAAAAAAACCAGTCATAATTATGCTCAACAAACTTGAGAGTTGAATAGAAGAAATCAGAGAGGACTTCAACAAGAGTTAGGAAATATAATAAATACCAGTCAGATATGAAGAATACAATAATGAAAATGAAATACATTAGAAGGAATCCACAGCAGATTAGTTAATACAGAAGAATAGATTAGTGACCTGGAAGACAGAATAGTGGCAATCACCTAATCCCAAGAGCAAAAATGAAAAAAGGAATTTTTAAAAATATAGATAATATAAGGGACCTCTGGGACAACATGAAATGTTCTAACAATCACAATATAAGAATTTCAGAAGAAGAAGAGAGAAAGGAGCAGAAAGTATACTTGAAGAAGTAATAGCTAAAACTTTCTTAATCTGGGGAAGCAAACAGATATTCAGGTCCAGGAAACACAGAGAGTTCCAAACAAGATGAACCCAAAGAGGCTCACACCAAGACATATTGTAATTAAAATGGCAAAAGTTAAAGATAAAGAGACAGTCTTGAAGACAGCAGGAATGAAACAACAAGTCACATACAAGGGAAACACCATAAGGCTATCAGCTGATTTCTCAGCAGCAACTCTATAGGCCATAAGGGAGTGGTAGGAAAGATTTAAAGTGCTGAAAAAAAGAAACCTACAACCTAGAGTACTCTATCGGGCAAGGTTATCATTCAGAAATGAAAGGGAGATAAAGATTTTACCAGGCTAGCAAAAACTAAAAGACTTCACCAACACTAAACCAGCTTTACAAGAAATGTTAAAGGGTCTTATTTAGGCAGAAAAAAGGGCATAACCAGAAATAAGAAAATACAGGAAAAGAAAAAATCTCACTCTTAAAGGCAAATATGTAATAAACACAGTGAATCAGCCACTTAAAATACCAATATGAAAGTTAAAATATGAAAGTAGCAAAGTTAACTATAACTATAATAAGTAGGGAATGCACAAACAAAAAGATATAAAATATGATGTCACAAACATAAAGCATGGAGGGGGAAGTAAAAATGTAGTGCTTTTAGAATGCATTTGAACTAAAATGACTATCGGCTTAAAATAGACTGCTATATATATAGATGGATAGATATGACCCTCATGGTAACCACAAACCAAAACTTTATAGTGTCTACAATAGACACATTTAAAATAGGACTCAGATTGAAAGTCAACTTTAAAGCAAAGTTTCTAGAGATAAAATGGAAATGTTATAATAATAAAAAGGTAAATTCAATAATCAGATATAACATTCTAAAATTTGTAGTAACCTAATAATATAGTTTCAACATACATAAAGCAAAACTTGACATAATTAAATATAGAAATAGGTAAATTCACAATCATATTTAGAGATAACTGATTCAAAGAACACCCAAACATCAATAAGAATATAGAAGATTTGAACATGATTAATGGAGCACACCCAACAACTGCAGGTTTAACATTTTTTCAAGTGCATATGGGGCATTTAATAAGTAGACCAATGCTGTGCCACAAAACAAGAAATTTTAATGAATTGAAGACATAAAATATAAAATATGTTCTCTAATAAATTAAACATTAAATCAGTTAGAAGGTTAACTAGAAATTAAGCAACACACTTCTAAAAAATGTGTTTGTCAAACTAGATGTATTTGTAACAAAATGAAAATGTAAGTATGTATTAAAACATGTTATATGTAGCTAAAGCAGTGCATAGGGAGAAATCTAGAAGAGGAAAGAATGACATTGTCAGATACCAGGAGTTATTGTAAAGCTACAGTAATTAATAAAGTGTGATGTTGATATAAGGATAGACAAATATGTCAGTGTAATCTCTGAATTGCAGGGTTAATTTAACATTTTCAAAATCATTATAGTTTCTCATATTAACAAGATAAAGTAGAAAAAACATATAACCCTCTCATTTCATGAAAAGAGTGCTTAAAATGTAGTATCTACACATGATTTTAAAACTTTTAGCAAATTAGAATAGAAAGGAATTCTCTTATCCTGAGAAACAGTATCTACAAAAATCTACACCAAACATTATATTTAATGCTGATCCATTGAAAGCTTTCCTTTGGGGGTTAGGAACCCTTCTTTATCATCACTTCTATTCAGTACTGTACTGGAGGTGCTAACCAACACACTAAAGCAATAAAAAGATATAAAATGTATAAAAGTTGGAAAGGGAGAAACAAAACAGCCCTAGGTTGCAGATGATATGAATTATGTACATAAAAAATTAAATATCTACATGTACATGATTAGAATTAACTAAGAAGGTTAGCAGGTTTGTGGAATGCAAACTCAATATACAAAAGATAATTATATATCTATATAATAGCCACAGACAGGTAGAAAATAAAATTAACAGCCCATCCCATTTACAATGGAATAAAATAGTCACAAGTACCTAGAAATAAGTGTAAATGATTTTCTCAAGACCTCTGTGGAAAAAAATGGAGATTTAATAAGAAACTTTAGAGAAGAGTTAAAAGCCAAGTTGTCCCATGTACATGAACTGAAAAATGCAATATTGTGAAAATGTAAATTATCCCCAAACTGATCTATAGATTTCATATAACCCAAATGAAAATCTCAACAGGCCTTTTCTCTTATAGAACTCAACAGGATGATTTTAAAATATAAAGGGCCAAGAATTGCCAAGACCCTCTTGAAAAAGAAGAACAAGGTGGGAGAAATTGCTGTATCACATATTGAAACTTGATTTATAACCAAGATGTTATAGAATAGTACCTTTCAATAAAAGTTGTTGGAAAATTTTGATACCCACATGGAAAAAACACTAAATTGGATGTCTAACTCACATCAAACACAAAAATCCACTCACATTGGTTTACAGGTCTAAATCTGAACATAAAACCAAAAGTCTCTTAGATAAAAAAGTGAGTATGTTAATAACCTCAGAATTAGGGAATAAAGAGAATTGGCATCAAGATGCAAAAAGCAGTAACCAGGAAGGATTTTTGATAAGTATCACCATATTAAAATTATGAACTTATGCTCATCAAAAGATAAGAAAATAGAATTAAAAGATTTGTCACAGAAAAGGAGCAGCATAAATAGCCAACAAAAAACTCATATCAACATTAAAATGACAAAAAACTCAAAACTATCAACAAATGAACCTATAAGAAAAGAAAAACAATGAAAACATAAACCAAGCAAACAACTAGAACAGGAACAGAATCAGAGAAATAGACATTACATGGAGGGATTTCAGTGGAGAAGGGGAAGAGAGGAATGGGGGGAAAAGGTACAGGGAAGAGGAAGCATAATTGGTAGGCATAAAATAGATGGGTAGAGATAAAAATGGTATAGAAAACAGATGACTCAAAGAATTCATATGTACAACCCATGGACATGAACTAAGAGGGGGGAGTGCTGGAGGGTTAGGGGAGCAGGGCAGAGGGGAGATAAAGGGGGGAAAGTTGGGAAAGCTGTAATAGCATAATCAATAAAAAATAATTTTAAAAAAAAAGACTA
Source organism: Anoura caudifer (assembly GCA_004027475.1). Taxonomy (NCBI): domain Eukaryota; kingdom Metazoa; phylum Chordata; class Mammalia; order Chiroptera; family Phyllostomidae; genus Anoura; species Anoura caudifer. The sequence goes on from PVKU01006487.1 coordinate 57,442, forward strand.
CATGCAGTACTCCTTCAAATCAATAAGAAAAAAAGTAGATTATCCCATAGAAAAATTGGCCAAAAAAAGACCCCTGCAAACAAACAAATGACAAACAAACTTGGATAGGCATTCCACAAAAGAGGAAATCCCATGGCTATTACTCATAAGGAAAGATGCTTGACTTCATTATTAACCATGGAACTGCAAAATAAAACAACAGATGCAATGCTATGCAGCCACCACAATGGCCAAAATATAAAAACACAGTTAATACCAAGTGTTTGGGAAGATTTGGATCAAATTGAACTCTCATATATTGCTGATAAAAATGGAAAATGGCGCAAAACCTTTGGAAAACAGTGTGGTAGCATCTAACAAAGCTGAACATCTGCATACTCAGCTATTTCACTCCGAGATATGTGTCCAGTGGAAATGCATATATACCATATGTTCAGCAAAATACACTTGCAAGAAGGTTCATAGCAGGACTTTGTGTAAACACCAAAAATTAGAAATAACTTCAGTGTCCGTGACTGTGGTATATTCACACAATGGAATACTATACCACAATGGGAATGAATAAACTTTAGCTACACACAATGTACATGAATCTCACAACCATAATGCTGAGTGAAAGAATCCAGAAACCAGAGAATGTATACAATATGGTTTCACTTACTTCAAAAACTAAACTATATTCTTAGGGATGTATACATAAATTGTATGATTATGAAGAAAAGCAAAGAAATAATTATCATAAACATTAAAATGGTGGTTACCTTTAGTGGGAAGGGAGAGAATGTGATTGGAAAGGTACACAAAGTGAGTCTTCTGGGTTGCTAGCAATATTCTTAATCTAGATGATGGTTCCATTTTTGTGCCAAAAGCATTTGTTTTATGCAGCTTGTTTTACAGTTTTAGTTCACAATTTTAACAGAATTTTTTTAAGTAAAGAAAGTAGATCCAAGGACTGAACCCTAGAGCTCTCTTATATTTAGAATATGTTTATAAACCCTACATCCATTCAACACTCAAGAAAGACTTTTTGAGCACCTACTTTATGCCAGGCACTTGGTCCCAGCTACTTGGAATATGGCAGTGGGCAGAACATAGAAAAACCCCTGATTTCATGGAACTTACATACTAGTGAAGCCTAGAGAGGATGTGTTAAGGAGGATGGAGTGGATAACTACTCAAATGTTTCTTAGATGGAGAGTAAGATGAGGACATAACAAAATTGACTATTGACTTTGATAAGTCACTCACATGATTTGGATACCACCTAAATATGGATGAGCTTCATCTAGACCTCTTTTGTGAACTCCCAGTCTCTGTGTATTTGCCAGTTAAATATGCAGAGATGTCCTGTGTGTCCAAAACTGTAAACCCCAACCTATTCCTCATCTAGGGTTCTTCCTCTCAGCAAATCGCATAACCATCCACCCATTTGCCCAAATCAGAAAACTAAAACTTATCTTTAATCCCTCTTTTTCCCCTCCCTTCCTCTTTACACTTCCAATTTATAATATCTGCTTCTAAATGTATCTCAAATATAGAAAAAGCAAGAATGTGAACTGTTTCTACATACCTAGCCCACGAGGATATTACTTTTCCTCTGTTTTTATTCTTCAGGGCTCAGAATGGAAATATCCCTCAGTTCAAGAAGGTGGTTTTCCAGGAATTTACCGATGGCTCTTTCACTCAGCCCTTATATCGTGGAGAACTAAATGAACACTTGGGACTCCTGGGTCCATGTATAAGAGCAGAAGTCCAAGACAATATCATGGTGAGTTGAGGACAATGGAATCATAAGAAAATTGATCCTGTACATTTTTGTCTGATTATAAAAATAATGTATTCTCACTTTTGAAAAATTGTAAATATAGAAAATGAAGAGACCTGGCTGATGTAGCTCAGTGGATTGAGTGCGGGCCTGTGAACCAAGGGATTGAGGTTTGATTCCCAGTCAGAGCACATGCCTGGGTTGCGGGCCAATTCCCGGCAGGGGATGCACGAGAAGCAACCATACATTGATGTTTCTCTCCCTCTCTCCCTCTCTCCTTCCCTTCCCCTCTAAAGATAAATAAATAAAATGTTAAAAAAGAAAATGAAGAAATTGAAAAATAATCTCACAATTATCATTTTGCTGTATGTTCTTATCTTTTTTCCAAAGCATTCTTCTATTTGTGTGTTTGGAATTATACAATGTATAATTCTACTACTTTTTTGACTAAATATGTCGTAAACATTTCTTATGTCATTTAAAAACACTTCTTAAGTATCTTTTCAAGTGAAGGCATAATAGTTTACTACATGAATTTATGATCTCCTTAACCATTTACTTTGAATAGATAGTTTTTTTCACTATTTAAATAATGCTGCGATCACAACTCTTTCCCCAGGATAAAATTCTAAAAATACAAGATACTCAATACATGAACATTTTAAGACTTTTTGTACTGAACTACCTGTTAATGTCCTTTTGGCATTTGACATTTTTTGGAGGGAGTGCTTTACTTATTAATTTATATTACCTCATATATTGATCATTAATTTGTTAATGATCATTGATCATTTTAATGAATAGTAATTTTCCATGATTGTTTTCTCTTAACTTTATATGTAGTGGGTTTTTTTAAAGATTTTATTTATTTATTTTTAGAGAGAGGGGAAGGGAGAGTGAGAGAGAGAGGGAAAGAAACATCAATATGTGGTTACCTCTCACATGCCCCCTACTGGGGACCTGGCCCACAACCCAGGCATGTGCCCTGACTGGGAATCCAACCGGCGACCCTTTGGTTCACAGGCTAGCGCTCAATCCACTGAGCCACACCAGCCAGGTATATGTACTGGTTTTTAAATTAAAACAGGTTTTTATATTTTAGGAAGTAACCTATAAATCTTTCTTTTATGACACTTTCATAGCTTGTATGTTTATAAAAATCCTTCCCTATACAGAAATTTAATTTCTTAAAATCACCTATACATTTTTGTACTTTCTTTTACAGTTTAATTTCTTAAGATTTAACTTTTAAATCCATTAGTAATTTCTATAGACTTAGAAGTTATTTTGGTGCATTGTGGGAGCCAAAGGTCAAAGTAGTTTTATTTTTTCCAAAAAAAATAGTCATTCATTGTCCCAATTAATGGTTTATATTAAGGATATGGAAGGATCTAAAATTATGGGGTTGTGAGTGAATTTTTTCTGCCTTGATTTTTATTTTACTTTTTATATGGCCTATGAAATGTGTCATTTTTTTCAAATCTGAAAACTAGTCTTTTAAAAGATTTTAAGCATTCATTATGGAATTTTTTAAAAAATGTTATTTATTTATAGAGAGAGGGGAAGGAAGGGAGAAAGAGAGGGAGAGAAACATCGATGTGTGAGAGATGCCTCTCCAGTGCTCAATCCACTGAACCACACCAGCCAGGGCTCATTCTGGAGTTTGTCATAAAGAACCTTAACCTAAGTATCAAGTCCTGAGATTATGGTCTCTTAAACACTCTAGAGTGATATTTTCCCTTTTACTTTGGGATTGCTTTTTAGTATTTAGGAATTTTCTCTTTTGCAACTTTGAGTGCATGTCTTAAAATTTTTTTAATCCAAAAATTCTTCATAGTTTCCTTTATAGAGCTTTAAGTTTGCATTCTAACAACATCCATCCTATGTACCACTTCCTCTAAGTATTAAAATATGGATAAAGCACAAAATAGATGATTACTATTAGGGATATAAATACTAAAATGCTTGCATTCTTTTTTTTTTACTTTTTTTTTTGTTCTGCAGGTAACTTTCAAAAACCAGGCCTCTCGTCCCTACTCCTTTTATTCTAGCCTTATTTCTTATGAGGAAGATCAGAGGCAAGGAGAAGAAGCTAGAAAAAAGTTTGTCAAGCCTAATGAAACCCAAAGTTACTTTTGGAAAGTGCAACATAATATGGCACCCACTAAAAATGAGTTTGACTGCAAAGCTTGGGCTTACTTTTCTGATGTTGATCTGGTAAGCAGGTCTACATTGTGCTGGCCACTTTCTGGTTTAGAAGAAATGGTCTTTGCAATATCTGCTAAGAAGTTTGGTATTTATCCTAAGCATAATGGGAAGCTTTAAATAGGGGAGGTCGCATCAAATTTGTATTTTAGAAATATTATTCTGGAATATACTGAGGAGGATGAATTGTTCTATGAGGAAATGAAGAGTAGGTTGGGGGAGCACAAAAGATGATACCAATCTGCTCTGGTTCATAAGTGAGAGAGCTTCTACTCATGGGATTGATGTCTTCCCTCTCAGGAAAAAGATATGCACTCAGGCTTGATTGGACCTCTTCTGATCTGCCGCACTAACACGCTGAACCCTGCTCATGGGAGACAAGTGACAGTGCAAGAATTTGTCCTGTTTTTCACTATTTTTGATGAGACCAAAAGCTGGTACTTCACCGAAAACATGGAAAGGAACTGCAGGGCTCCCTGCAATATCCAGATGGAAGACCCCACTTTTAAAGAAAATTATCGCTTCCATGGTAATATATCCCACACCAAATATTACTGACTGTGAAATGCAGCATACACTATGACAAATGAGCCTTGAGTCTGAGGCTTGGACATTGCATGAATTGAGAGTATGTGTATGGGAGTGGAATCCTCCTAGAAATCAATATTTTTTAGTGGAGGAAAAGAAACTCCTACAATAGATTTTAACAGCCTTCTAACTATGTTCTCCTTCTTCAGCAATCAATGGCTATGTGATGGATACTCTACCTGGGTTAGTAATGGCTCAGGATCAAAGGATTCGATGGTATCTGCTCAGTATGGGCAGCAGTGAAAACATCCATTCTATTCATTTCAGTGGACATGTATTCACTGTAAGGAAAAAAGAGGAGTATAAAATGGCAGTCTACAACCTCTATCCAGGTATGAGGTAGTTCGTGCTCTTCTACCTACTCTACTTGTTGAGTATTTACTTGAAATGGTCTAGGGCACTGGGGATATGATCAATGAACAAAGCAGGCAAACCTCCTGTTCTTGGGTAACGTACTTTTTCAACTAACTTTACCCTACAGAGAAATAATAAATAAGTTAGCAAATGAACATGAAAATTTCAGATACAGATAATGTGCTATGAAGTAAATAGAACAGAATAAATGAATAATATAATAGCACTTTCCTAGGAAAAAGGGGATTTTTTTCCATCTCAAATCTCACATAGCACCAATAGTTATCCAAGGAGTGATTTGGTTATGTCTATTACCAATACCATGATTAAGCACTACCTACAATGTTGATCAAAACACAACTTCATTTTAGTTCTCCACTGTCCCTTTAAAACAGATTTAATAGTGGGAACAAACTTGCCCTATTTCTGTGTAAAACTTCTGTTAAGACCGGTGACTTTTCTGCTCACTCTTACCTTAAGTAATAAGCAGTCCTGTGGTCACTTTACATCACAAATATAGATCACCAGAAATTACAATGTTCACTCTAAGATATTTATAAAATTTCTGAAGTTAATTTAACTTGATTCTCTCCTCGCCTAACTTGAGCCTGCACCTGGCTGGAAGCCTGAACTGGGGAAGGTAGGCACAGTTGAGTCCTCTGTTTCTCTAATCTATGCTTATTGTGCTTCCCCCAACTCCTTGCTGGGTGCTGCTTTGACCTCCAGCATGCAAAGTGTCAAGGTAAAGGATGGGATAGATGCTATTACTTATAACTAGCACCATTGTTGTAAGCAAGCTTCACACTTTGCACACCTGGCAGATTTATTTTATTTTTTAACATTTTTTAATTTTTTTGTTGTTGTTGTTCAAGTACCGTCTCATCTTCTTGCAGACAACTTTCAGGGGCTCTTCAAAGACTCCCTTTTGGGACCCTCTCTCATGAAATCCCTTTGACCTGGTTGGTTCCACCTTTACTCCAAGTGGTTGGCCACTCATTTCTCAAACCCTCAGCATTTACTTCCAGCTTTCTGCTGCTAGGGTTACTTTAGCCCTCGAGGCAGCCTTAGTAAACTAGATCTGGGAGGACCTCTCTGACTTTTCTTTCCGAAGGAGCCTGCATCTGGTCAAAGAGAAATAAACCTGTGGCTCTGAAAAACCCTAAGGGAACAGGCCTAATGAAGTAGCTTCCACCTGTCCAAAGCATTCTGTTGCTGTCTCTCCTATTTCCCAGGGCGAGGAGCTGTCAGAACTCAGTCTCTAGTGTCTCCAACTATAGGGGTCAGACAGCAAGCACTTTGGGTTTCAGGGGTCCAACAGTGGTGGAAATGACTTAGGTAGATTTCCATCAATATTCTACATAAGCTAAGTGTCTAGTTCTCATTTCTTTAGTGAAAAGAATTTTTTTATTCCTTTTGTTTTTGTTAAGGTGTTTTTGAGACAGTGGAAATGCTACCATCCAAAGTTGGAATTTGGAGAATAGAATGCCTTATTGGCGAACACCTAAAAGCTGGGATGAGCACTCTTTTTCTGGTGTATAGCAAGCGTGAGTAGCAATGTGGGCAGAAGCTCCCTGCCTACTCAGCCTACATCTATACAGCTTTTCTTACTCCTAGAATGGTTGCCTTTGTCAAGACATAAGTGCAAGCTCAAAGTCATCAAATCTGAAATGAATATTGCTGGTAGAAATAATAAGAGTCTTCAGAGGAGGGCTTGAAGCTTTGAACACTTTGAACCTGATGCTCTAAATACACTGTGGGGCAAAAGTAGGTTTATAGTTGTAAGTACATAAAACAGAGTTTATTCTTGTATTGTTATTTATTAATTATTGTTTTCCATACAAACAACTGTAAACTGACTTTTGCCCCACCCTATTTTAACAAATGGGTGCTAAAAAATATCTCTTCCTTTTCGCAACTTTGTGAAGCTCCATGATCTCCAAGAGCAAATTTTGAAACTTAATTTTGGTTCAATTACTTAAGATAACTTACAAATATTGCTTGGAAGAGCTTGAGATTCAACCCTAAACAAGTAAGAGAACCACTGGTCTACTTATGTATGGACCCTAGTATCCTCAGATGAAAAATGTGAATAGTTCTAGCACTTTCTTGTTGGGATGACTTAAATGAGATTATATAATAAAATATTTTATATAATTTTTGGCACATAATAAACATTAAAAAATATGAGCATTTGTTGGTATTCTCCCATTTTCATTGACTTGCACTTGTGAAGCTCAGTTTTCTGAACTTCTAGCTATTGTATTGCCCTCATTTGATTACAGAGTGTCAGGCTCCACTGGGAATGGCTTCCGGACGCATTAAAGATTTTCAAATTACAGCTTCAGGCCAATATGGTAAATATTATTATTTTCTCTCTAAGAACTGGACTAATAATACCTTTCTTACTTTTGTTAGAGAAATTTAATAACCAATCCATTTCCATCTATTAATTTTACTCTATAGGTGCCTCTCAAATCTGTTTTCATTTCCAACTGTGAGCTGTCCTAATTTAGGCCACCATTACTTCTTACCTGGGTAAAACCACTGCATCCTTAAATGTCCTTCCTGCCTTCAGTGTTGTACCCTTTGAGTCCGTTCTCTTCACTATAACAGGAAGCTACCCTTTCCTATGAATAGTGATAGTTAAACTTGAATAGGATCTATACAGAGTTCTCAAACACTGTTTTAGAGCAGGGTTGGCCTGTGGCAGCCTGCAGGCCAAATCTAGCCAATCACCTGTTTTTGCATGGCCTTCAAGATAAGAACAATTTTTCTATTTTTAAATGATTGGGAAAATACAAAAGAAGACTAATACCTTACGACATGTGGAAATAATATGAAACCCAAATGTCATTATCTATAAATAAAGTCTTATATTGGCATCCAACCACACCCATTCATTTACAATCATATGGCTGCTCTCACTGTAAACTAGCAGTTACATAATTACAACAGAGACCAGAGACCATATGATCTGTAAAGCTAACCCCTTTACAGGAAAAATTTTGCCAACCCCTGTTTTACAGGGAAAAAAATTTCTTTGCAAAAAAAGCTTGAGTGTTATATACCAAAATAGTATTATTTTTCTCTGAGTGTAAGGATATTTTTTCTATTTTTATATTTACTTATATTTTATTTTTATTTTTCATTCTCTAATGTTTCCACGATGAAGGTACATTGTGTAATAAAGAAATAATATTTGGTAGTGCTGGTAACACATTCCAGTATCAGCTAATTAGAGGTACTAATAATCAACAAAATTATTAAATTTTAGAGAATAAAAAGGAAAAAGACAAGCAAAACACTTAGGTAGTTAGTAATTGATACTACTGTGCTTTATGTCTTTATCTTCTTCACAGCTAGGATTAACCTTTCTCAAGAGACTAATTTTATTCCTGTCTAGAACCAACCCAACTGAATCTAATCTCTCCCCTTTCTTGGGCAAAGGACAGTGGGCCCCAAAGCTGGCCAGACTTCATTATTCTGGATCAATCAATGCCTGGAGCACCAAGGATCCGTTTTCCTGGATCAAGGTTAGAAAATACATCACATATTCCTCTTGCAAGCTCACAGCACTATATATCTCTTTTATATATTTTCATCAAACACCAAGTAACAAATAAGGAAAGAGCTCAAGAATAGAATTGAGCATGCTGATGTGTTTTATTTATGTGCTTTTAATCTTTTACCAGGACTAGAACATCTGAATACTTCTACAACACTGAACTCACCACCTCCCAAGATCATGCATTCTATTATTCAGTGTCTCCAACTGCCTAGGTGTCCTGTGGTCCTCCTATCTCTTTACTTATTTTAGAGAACTGAATCCATCTTCTTCAGAAATTCTATACCACAGAGTAATAGAAAACACTCACTAAAGTTAGTCCAATCTTGTAAACTAACATTTCTTCTAGAGCAGCACTGTGCAATAGAAATATAATGCAAACCACATGTGTAATTTTACATTTCCTAGTAGACACATTATAAAAGAAACATGTGAAATCATTTTAATAATATGTTTTATTTAATACAACATATGCAAAAATATTATCATGTCAACATGTGATCAGTCAGGACAGTGGCCTCTTCAAGGGCATACAGATGGGAATTTCTGGATCCCCACATGAGAGCTGAGGGCAGCTTGGAATCACCAACTCAACCTCTCTGCCTAACCACGAGGGTAGATTCCTTCTAGAGCCCAAACAGGAAAAAGAGTAAACTTTTCTGCTTACAGCTTTTCTCTCAATCTGTCTAACATGCCTCCCACCTCTGCTACTTACAGCCTGGAGAAGGACTAATGTACACATGTTTTACCACCTACTTCCCATGGCTCTATCCACTTCTCATAATGTAGCAGCTTTCTTCTTTCTCTTTTTAGTTGCCTGAGGACATTCCCCTACATATTTTTTTCCTTTGTGAGATGGCATCTGCCCTTCTATTTCTCCTGAGGTCAAAACAATAAATAGGAACCAGGAAAAATAAACTGGCTTACCAGTAAGCAGACGCAAAGAGCACATCTGTTAATGCCACATCAACTTCCAGAGAGCCACATCACTTCGTTCTTTTTTGTTTGCTTTGTAGGCACAGCTAATTATGATTCATTTTGAGAGGACTATTCACTAATCCATAAGAATTTTTGTTAGTGAGGCTGCCAAAACACATGTTCCCACCTTGTATTTCTTTGTTTATCACTCATTCAGCCTTGCATATACCCCTGTGTAGTGGACATTTCAATCTATTTGGCTGCCCTGCATCTATTCTATGTACTTATTTTTTGTAATAGCATCCTCATTTCCATTTGGGGAATTATATTTCCCTCACTAAATATAATCTGATGAGACTAGTAAATTGTCTTTTCCATATCAAAGAACCCTGAGTGATACACTCTGTTAAGATTCTACTTATTAGATTTGACCCATTGTTCCAGCTTGCCAAGATTCTGTTTCCCAAAGTACTTCCTACTCTTCCCTGTTTCACATAATTTATTGACTTGATCACTAAACTCTTTTATATTTTAGCAGTCATGATCAAAATATTGAAGTGGCCAGGGCTTCTTTACTATGTTCTTAAAACAAAGCAAGCTTTTAAATCCTCACCACAACCTTATGAGGTAGATATTATTATCATCCTTATTTCAGATAAGGAAGTTGAAGCAAAAAAGTTAAATAACTTGCCCCAAGTCACACAGCCAACAAGTGACTGAGCCAAATTCAAACCCCAGTGGTTGAGCTCCAGAGCCTTATGTTTTTCTTAGAGGGTGCAAACCATTTTATTGAGGGTTGAAGGGCTGAGAGGATGAGATCCAGTGTGCTTGGCCTGGCTGGCATCTCCCCAGCTTCACAGCCACAGAGAAGCCAGAGACTTAATTCATAATAATTATACTATCCCATTTCCAGAATGCTCCTTTTAGGTTGGTAACCATCTATTAACTACCACTGTTTGCTTATGGAAATTGAACCAGTTATAAATTTACTTTATTGCATTATCATCCAACCTGTATTAAATCACCTGATCCTTAAGGCATTTTTTGCCATCTGTCCTACTAAAGTTCACATACATATTTCCTTTAATCTGGTAACTTTATAGAATAAAGAAATGTAGTAACTAGCCCTGGCAGGAGTGCTGGCCTGTGAACCAAAAGATCGCAGGTTCTATTCACGGTCAGGGCACATGCCTGGGTTGCGGGCCAAGTCTATAGCTAAGGGCATGTGAGAGGCAACTGATCTGAATTTCTCACACATCCATGTTTCTCTCCCTCTGTTTGTCCATCCCTTCCCTTCTCTCTAAAAATTAAAAAAAAAAAATGAAATCTTAAAAAAAAGAAGAAATATAGTTACTATGTGTGTTGCCAGGTGGGTACTAGAATTATCAGGGGGACTGCTTCATAAATTATATAAATGTCTAACCACTATGCTTTACACCTGAAACTAACATAAAATGATATTGAATGTCAATTGTAATTGAAAAATAAAACATTTTAAAGCAAAAATAAATAAATAAATAAATAAATAAATAAATAAATAGGAAAGAAAGAAATGGTGCCAGAGAGCCAGCAGGTAAGAAGTTGGTGTCGACGCGGGTGCTGACAGGAAGGGGAGTTGGGGGTAGGCATCTATACTAGTGAGAAAGCCTGGCAGGTGCACAAAAGCCAGGCCACCAGGCATGAGAACACTGGAATGGCTTGAGTGTCACGTGACCAAGACCAGGCAATCAGCAGCAGGCAGTTGGCAAGCTCCATGGAGCTATCCCACTGCAATATTTGTATTTGTACGCTATGTGACTCATTACCACCTTGCTTACTTCTTCATTGAGATGTGTCTTGCTGTCATATTCAAATACTTGGCTGGATACATAGGTAAAAATATTGAATCTGTAATTGCCAAATTGTTCCAACATTGTGATTATAATGCAGAAGAGGCATAACAAGATGAAGTAGATAAGATTGGCAATTTGCCAAGAATTCATCAGTTACAGAATATAAGTGGAAAAGGAGACTAGTGAGGCTTTATTCAACAAATATTTTTTAAAGATTTTATTTATTTACTTTTAGAGAGAAGAGAAGGGAGTAAGAAAGACAGGGAGAGAAACATGCAAGAGGTACATCGATCAGTTACCTCTTACACGCCCACAACTAGGGACCTGGCCCGCAACCCAGGCATGTGCCCTGATTGAGAATCAAACCAGCAACCTTTTGATTGGCAGGCTGGCACTCAATCCACTGAGGCACACCATCCAGGGCTGGCAAGTCTTTATTAAAACTACTACAAGGTACAATAGTCAGTGGTCCAAAACAGACCTCTCATATGCTACATGAAGAAAAACTAAAGCCAATTTGACAAAAGTCATGATTTTGTACCTGGCATTTTCAGTTTATGCCACAAGACCAAGAGGAAAAAATAAGTGTCTTCAGTTGGAAATACTATCTACTTTGGGAAAAGACAGCACTGTAGCTTCTGAAGATTTGCTACTCTTTGTCTTGTTACCCTGCCTCATTTTTCTCTGGCACTTATCACTACATGGTGCTATAAATAAAAACATAAATATGGCCCTGGCTGGTGTGGCTCAGTGGATTGAGTACAGGCCTTTGAACCAAAGAGTTGTCGGTTCGATTCCCAGTCAGGACACATGCCTGAGTTGCAGGCCAGGTCCCCAGTACAAAGCATGTGAGAGGCAACCATACATTGATGTTTCTCTCCCTCTCTTTTTCCCTCTCTTCCCTTCTCTCTAAAAATAAATAAATAAAATATTTTTAAAAAACATATATATGATAGTCTTTTTCTCAAACTCAAATGTAAGTTCCATGAAAATAGGACTTTTTTGTTGTTCACTACTGTATTCTCAGTACCTAGAACAGTGTTTGACATATAACAAGTACAAAAAAATATATTCTTTGAATGAATGGATGGATGGAACTTACAGTCAACTGAAGTACACAGTCATTAAGCAAAACAGTCATGACCAATCCAGTTTGAGTGTTCCAGGCATCTGTAAGAAGTTTCACTTGCTCGTTATGGCAGTAACTGGAGCTAAAATTCCTGTTGTAGATAAACCCTTTTAATGCCTGCACAGTCCATGCCCTCTTCTTTAAAAACCAATCATTCCACCCTGGCTGGTGTAGCTCAGTGGATTGAGTGCCGGCCTACAAACCAAAGGGTTGCTGGTTCGATTCCCAGTTAGGGCACATGCCTGGGTTGTGGGCCAGTCCCCCCTTGGGGGCGCATGAGGGGAAACCACACATTGATGTTTCTCTCTCCTTCCCTTCCCCTCTCTCTAAAAACTAAATAAATAAAATCTTTAAAAAAAAAAACAGTCATTCCCTACTACTCTGCCATTTCTCACTCATTAATTTCAAACATTTGCAAAGCATCAGTATTATAACAGGTGCCATGTTAGGTGATGGTGCTAGAGAGAATATAAAAGCTGACGTTTATTGCTTAGTATGTATCAGGCACTGAACTCAGCATATCACATTTATTAACTCTTTAATCCTTCTGGTAACCCTTTGAGATAAACACCATTATTATCTCCACTTTACAGATAAAGAAGTTGAGGCACAAAGAGGTTAGGTGACTCAAACAGGCTCACTGCCTTAAGGATCCCAGTCTAACAAGGAAGGCAGATAAGCAAGGAAACCTTTATAATATGGTGCAATAATTTGATGTAATGAAGTTATTATACAAAATGAAGTGGAAGCATATGAGTAGAGCCACAGAACTAAATTTGTCTGGGTAAGTCAGGAAAGGCTAACAAGGAGAAATGGTTTCTGAACTAACATTTGAAGGAGGGGTAGCAGTTTATCACTGATAGAAATGTTAGGATGGAAGCTGGTCTGGACAGAAGGGAGAAAATTGGCTTTGGCTAAGCTGAGGTACAAACAAAGCACTGGGTTATGTGAGTTCATATGTGCAGCACAAGGATGTAAGTAGAGGAAATGGGGAATCAATTATTTCAAAGTGCTCTGGTTTTACAGGAAGTAGGCTGGAAACTCAATAAGCACCTTCCTTACTCCTTCCCATCATATACCCCACAGCTTCACACACACCCTCATTTCAACATTGGTATCTGCTTCACCTGCACACCTAAGGTAATACTGGGCAGATCTCTGTCAATATAGATTCTTCTTAAGCCAATAATTAATTTTAGAAGGTGGGATATACACTTAAAATAAAGTATTGTTTTAATTGGCAGGTGGATTTGTTGGCACCAATGATTATTCACAGCATCATGACCCAGGGTGCCCGTCAGAAGTTCTCCAGTCTCTACATCTCTCAGTTTATCATCATGTATAGTCTTGATGGGACTACATGGCGGAGTTATCGTGGGAATTCCACTGGGACCTTAATGGTATGTAATTAGTCCTTTCAAGAGAATGCATGAATCTTTTAAAGAGCTTTTGACAGATTTCATATATGGGATAAACACTACTAGTATCTACAAACTTAATTCCAAAACAGAGTTTTCCACATATGCATACTACAAGTGATTATGGATATATAGACAAAAAATGATAGTACCAAGGATCTCATAGATAATAGAAATGAAAAGATGCTCTTTTCATGGAAATATGTGATTTGGGACTGGGTGGATTGATAAGTTTGTGAGTTTGCTTATAGATATTCTAAGTTTGAGGTGACAGTGTGGCAATCAAGTTAAATGTCAAGCAAGCAGTAGATGAGAGGATTGACTTTAAAAGACAAAAGCATGAATGAAGGTGAACATTTGCATCTTCCACACAAAAGGATGGGTGAAATCTTGGGAAATGGTGAATTCTATAGGTCCCAGCTCAAGACCCTTAATTAAACAGGGCTTAAAACCATATCATCATCATCTACTCTTCCTTCATTTTTGTCCCCTAATGAATTGATCCATAAATCCAGACAATTCTTTGTCTCTTTTGTCTCTTCTGTTTCATTTATGCTGCTGTTTCCATAGCCCAGAACCCCACCACCTCACAAGTGACCTATTACATTACATTCCTAACTAATCTTCTCCTCTTGTCACTTCTCTAATAAAGCTGCATGTCATTTTAGGGATAATCATCTTATTCTCCTACCTAAAACATTTCAATGTCTCTCTCTTGTCTTCAGAATAAAATTCAAAGTCCTCAAATGGCCCTTTGCAAGATAGCTTCTGTTTAGCTGTCTAGATCCATTTTCCTGCTTCCCTACCTTGCTCCTTGTTCTGTGAGCCTTACCTGTGTGAATACATTAACAGGCTACCTTATGCTGTGGCTTTTGATTTGGTTTCACTGGAAATAAATTATAGGAAGCAAAGAAACTAAGATCAGGATATTTATTTTTCTTCTTTTTTTTTTTTTTTTTTTTTGAGAATTTTGGTGAGTTTATTTGAGCCAAATTGACAACAGTTATTGGGAAGCAAAACCTCAATGGATTGAAAAAATGCTCTGGAAAATGGCAGTTTTGCACCTTATTTTATACAGTACAATCAAAAGAGGAAGGGGGTTATGTGAAATCCATTGCTGATAAATTAGGGAGATAGGAGAAAGCAAAGCAGGGAAACCTTTGGAACTGGATAAAAAGGTAAAATGATAGACAAGTGTTTTTACATAGGTGGGTACAGGATAGTTAACAGTCAACAATAAACATGATAACAATAACAGTGAGGAGATTTGTGGTCTGCCACTCTGGCAAGGTACTTGTGCCTCAGGGGTGCTTGTGCCTCAGGGGTTTTGAAGAAAAGGGAAGCTGAGTTGCCTTGGTTGGTGTGATTCAGTGGGCTGAGTGCTGGCCTGTGGACCAAAAGGCCACAGGTTCGATTCCCAGTCAGGGCGCATGCCTGGGTTTTGGGCGGGTCCCCAGTAGGGGGCAAACAAGAGGCAACCACACATTGATGTTTCTCTCCCTCTCTTTCTCCCTCCCTTCCCCTCTCTCTAAAAATAAATAAATAAAATCATTTAAAAAAAGAAAGAAGAGGAAATTACCTGACATTCCAAAGATAATGTTATCCTAGATGAATAAAGATTACAGACAGGCTCAATTAAGGTAAAGATTGACGTTTTTGTCCCAGGAGATTTGAGCCTAGGGCAATGACTGCCTACCATGACTTGCATTTAGTTAATGAGTTTTAATTTCAGACCATCCTTTGTGGTTACTTTAGGTCTCTGCATTTGTAAGGGGTCATGCAGGCCTCCCCTGAAATTGTCAGGTTTAGTATGTGGCCTCTTTTTTATCCACACTTCCCCTTTTTTATCATAAATCAATCCAAAGGATGCATTGATGACCAACTTTTTAGTTGGATAATGAGGTCCCACTGCGCTAGGAAGGCTCACCCTTAGGAAGCCTCAGAGTCAGCATTTGTCTCGCTGAATAATGGACCATTGGGGATGGGGCAAGATTTTAACCTTGGATGGAAGTCTAGGCTGAATTTTTTCTCCGAAGTGAAAGATAGGTAAATGGCAGGCAGTCAGGTCTTATGGGCTTTATTAAGAAAAAAACTCTGGAGACTTCTGGCCAAGATGGAGGCATAGGTGGACACACTGTGCCTCCTCTCACAACCAAAATTAAGGACAACAAAGATTTAGAAACAAAAAAACAACCAGAATTCATGGAAAATTGAACTGTTCGGAAGTCCAACAACTGTCCATCAAGACCGGTAAGAAGGGCGGAGTCGCAGCAGGAAAAAGTGGAGGTGTGGACTGCACATGCAGGCAGCAGCAGCTAGCAGACCCCAGGGGCACAGGCAGCGGCTAGCAGACCCCGGGCACGGTGTGGCAACTGTGCAGACCCAGTGAGGCCAGGCAAGGCGGCTGGCTGACCAGGTGGTCCCACATTCGCGCGCAGATAATCCAAGCGAAGGAGAAGCAGCGAAAGGGACTGGAATCCGAGAGAGAGCAGAGCAAGCGCCATTGTTCCCTCTTGGACCCTGCTCCCACATACAGCGTCACTACCAGCGACTGGGCAGCCCCACCCTGGGGAACACCTAAGGCTCCACCCCTCCCTACGTAAAAGCCACGGCTAGACAAAAAAAAAAAAAAAAAAAAAAAAAAAAAAAAAAAAAAAAAAAAAAAAAAAAAAAAAAAAAAAAAAACCAGAAACAAAAATGGCTCAAACCAGAGAACAAATCAAAGCCCCAGAGCCAATTTATCTAAGTGACGAAGAGATAGCCAACCTATCAGATGCACAATTCAAAGCCCTGGTGATCAGGATGCTCACAGAATTGGTTATTTTGCTCACAAATTAGATGAAAAAATGGAGGCTACAATAAGTGAAATGAAGAAAACTGCACAGGGAACCAATAGAGATGGGAGGAAAACTGGGACTCAGATCAGTGGAGTGGATCAGAAGGAAGAAACAAACAAACAGAAAAAAATGAAGAAACAAGATAACCATTCATCCAGACCAGTAAGAGGGGTGGAGTCGGCAGCTGGCAGAGAGGGGTCACTGGAGGAAAAAGTGGTGGCTGGCAACCCGGGTGTGCAGGCATTGGCTGGCAGACCCCAGGTTCAGGGTGGCAACTGGTGGGCCCAGTGAGGTGTACAACGTGGCTGGCTAACCATGGTCAAACATTTGCATACATATAGACCAGGCAAAAACGGGGACCGAGGCAGACTGCACAACACAGGGCCCCAGTGCCAGGACATAAAGCCTAAAAGCACCAATTGAAAACACCTGTGGGGGTTGAGGTGCCGGGAGAGACTCCCAGCCTCACAGAAGAGTCCGTGGGAGAGACCCACAGGGTCCTAGAATGTTCACAAGCCCACACACCCGGGAACCAGCACCAGAAGTGCCCAATTTGCTTGTGGGAAGTGGTGGAAGCAACTGAAATCTGGGAGAGTGAAGCAAGCACCATTGTTCCCTCTCTGACACCACCCCCACAACCCAGTGACTGGGTTGCCCCACCCTGGTGAACAACCTAAGGCTCCACCCCTCAAATGTAACAGGCGCAACCAGACCAAAAAAAATGGTCCAAGCAAAAAAAAACAGATCAAAGCTCCAGAGCAAATACATCTAGGCGATCAAGAGATAGCCAACCTATCAGATGCACAGTTCAAGGCCCTGGTGATCAGGATGCTCACAGAATTGGTTGATTTTGGTCACAAATTATATGAAAAAATGAAGACCACACTAAGTGAAAGGAAGGAAAATGCACAGGGAACCAATAGTGATGGGAAGAAAACTGGGACTCAAATCAATGGTGTGGACCAGAAGGAAGAAATAAACAACCAAACAGAAAATAATGAAGAAACAAGAATTCAAAAAAATTAGGAGAGGCTTAGGAACCTCCAAGACATCTTCAATGTTCCAACATCTGAATTTTAGGGGTACCAGCAGGGGAAGAGGAAGAGCAACAAGTGGGAAACTTATTTGAACAAATAATAAAGAACTTTCCCAACCTGGCAAAGGAAATAGACTTCCAGGAAGTCCAGGAAGCTCAGAGAGTCCCAAAGAAGGTGGACCCAAGGAGGAACACATCAAGGCACATCATAATTCCATTAGCCAAGATTAAAATGAAGGAGAGAATTCTAAAAGCAGCAAGAGATAAGGGCACAGTCCCCTACAAAGGAGTTCCCATCAGAGTGTCAGCTGATTTCTCAAAAGAGACCTTACAGGCAAGAAGAGGCTGCAAAGAAGTATTCCAAGTCATGAAAATCAAGGACCTACATCCAAGATTGCTCTATCCAGCAAAGCTTTCATTTAGAACAGAATGGCAGATAAAGTGCTTCTCAGATAAGGTCAAGTTAAAGGAGTTCATCATCACCAAGCCCTTATTATATGAAATGTTAAAGGGACTTATCTAAGAAAAAGAAGATAAAAAAATATGAACAGTAAAGAGACAGCAAACTCAGTTATTAACAACCAGACCTAAAACAAAAGCAAACTGAGCAAACAGCTAGAACAGGAACAGAAACACAGAAATGGAGATCACATGGAGGGTTAGCAACAGGGGAGTGGGCGGAAGAGAGGGGGGGAAGGTACAGAGAACAAGTAGCATAGATGGTAGGTAGAAAATAGACAGGGGGAGGGCAAGAATAGTATGGGAAATGTAGAAGCTAAAGAACTTATGACACATGGGCATGAACTAAAGGGGGGAATGTGGGTGGGAGGGGGTGTGCAGGGTGGAGGGGAATGAAGAGGGGAAATGGGACAACTGTAATAGCATAATCAATAAAACATATTTTTAAAAAGATTAGCAGACAGGTAAAGACAAAGTTTAACATTAATTTCTGGCCTTTTGTGTCAAAAACAGGGGCAATTAAGCCCCTGATAAAATGCCTTCCAACAATGTTGGAGAGTCTTTAATGTCTTTCCCAATGGAAAAAATCTCCTGACTATAAGTTGTGGTCTTTGAAGTCTTTGATTCCTGGAAGCACAGTGTGAAATATTAGTAATTTATTGGTCCCTATAAGCTGGTTAATGAGCCCTTGATAATAATGCAGAATGGCTCCTTTTAGCTAAGTTGATTCTTATGTCCCTTTATCTAGATTCATAGGGTGGCTAGTGACGATTAAGGAGAAAGGCTATGTGTACCATAGATTTCAGGCTAAGGAGTACCATAAGGAGAGCTTCTGGTCAAAGGAGATTAAAAGCTTCTGAAAATTTACCTAGTTGAGTTTTAATTGTACCATTTGTATGTCCTAACAATCCAGACAACCAGGGGTGATAGGCATAATGAAAATACTGTAGAATAGGACAAACATTGCAAATAGATTGCATTATTTGTCTAGTAAAGGAGCCCCTCAGTCACCAATTCAGAGGGAATTCCTCAATTGGGAATTAATTAATTTTTTTAAAAAATTATTTACTGCCCTAGCTGGTGTGGCTCAGTGGATTGACCACTTGCCTGAAAACCAAAGGGTCGCTGCTTTGATTCTCAGTCAGGGCACACGCCTGGGTTGCAGACCAGGTCCCCAGTAGGGGGTGCGTGAGAGGCAATCACACATTGATGTTTCTCTCCCCTCTTTCTCCCTCCCTTCCCTTCTAACAATAAATGAAAAAGTGCTTTAAAAAAATTTACTGTCCTGGCTGGTGTGGTCAGTGGATTTCGTGCCAGCCTGTGAAGCAAAGGGTTTCTGGTTCGATTCCTAGTCAGGGCACATGCCTGGGTTGCAGGCCAGGTCCCCAAATGTGGGTGCGTGAGAGGCAACCACACATTGATGTCTGTCTCCCTCTCTTTCTCCTTCTCTTCCCCCTCTCTAAAAATAAATAAAATCTTTTAAAAATAATAAATAAAAACAATTTACCTACCATTGAAGGTGTTGCTCTCCTGTAAGGAAATACCTCAACCCATACAAAATCATAACTAATAATTTTTTGTATTCTTGAAATGGTGGCATTTGGGTAAAATCCAATTACCATACCTCAACTGGATCTAAAGGAAGTAGGAAATGTCCTTGGGACCAATGGAATGATTGTCCAGGGTTGTATTTGGACAGATAGAATGTCTGCTATATACTTTATGAGCTACAGTAGCAGTAATATTGTTCACTCTGTGAAATCATCTTTTAGGGCTCTGATTTTAACTCATCTACATGTTAAAGTACAGTGTAGGTAATTAAGCTCCTAGAAGTAAGATTGGCTTCTGATTGGGTGCAAGCCATATCTCTTTGGGACAAAGTTTTCCCCTTTTGTTACCATGTTCTCTTTTCCTCTGCAGCTGCCTGTTGGGACTATAAAAGAGTGTTTTTTATTGATTTAATAGGAAGCAAAGGGCATTCTCAGGTAATTTGGCTGTTTAATGTTGCCTGTCTAGCTGTAGCATTGGCTAAATACTATCCTTTTGTTTCCATGGTGGCAGCTTTAGAAAGCCCTGGAATTTTGATAATTACCAACTGTTTCAACTTCTGTAGGACATTTAATAATTTTGTAATCTACTTTCCACTCTTTATTGGCTGCTCTGAGAAAATTAAGAAACCTCACTGCTTCAACAATATTCTAAAGTTGTGAGCAACACCAAAGGCATAGCTATCAGTGTAAATATTGGCTATTTGATCTTGGGCCAGTTGACAAATCTGAGTTAAAAAATTAATTAGCCTTGTTGGGCAGATCTTACTCAGGTAAATAAGAACTTTGTCACATCTACCATGGAAGTTATTGCATATCCAGCTCAGTAACATTCCTGTTTATTTTTCATAGATCTATCTGTAAACCAAATTACATCAGCATTATCAAGGAGTTTCCTATAAACCATTCCTAGGAACAAGAAAATGGTCAGGTCAATTTGATTTTAACAAGACATATACAAACTGGGCCATTAATAAAAATTTGAAATCCAACTGTGACAATGTCCAGTCAAACCCAGGAGTCCTCTAAGCTGCTTTCTTATTTGTGGAAGAGGAAAAGACAGGATTCCTCAGAGTCTCTCAGGGTTAATTAGTAGCCCATCATTACATATCAGATAACCAAAATATTTTATCTGGGGTAAACAGAATCAGAGCATGTTCTTTGATATTCTATTGTGTTCTTTGGGGAATCTAGTAATTTTCTAGAGTATAAACTAAATTATGCACATATTGGATTACAGTTGAATCTCTAGGAAATTTAACATCATCTAAATCAGCTTTTAGTATCTGAAACAATAGGTGGGACTCTCCTATATATACCTGAGGCATTACTGTCCAAGTAAACTTGTAATCTTCCCACATGAAAGCAAAGAAGTATACAAATAGAACATTATTATTATTATTATTAATTTGGCAAAGCTTCCCATGTAACTTCAAGCATCTCAAATAGGCCTAATTAGTTTTAATTTTCTCCTCTATAAGGAGAGAGAATAAATCCTTGAGGTATTCCAGGACCCCTTTGAATAACTCAAAATCATTTCTCAGTTTAAAAATTCTCTTAAAATTTAAACTTCAGGAAGGTTTATCAAACGAACTTAACCAAAAGAACATAACATAAATCTTTTTTGTAAATCTGGGTAAAATAAGCACATATTTTATGGTAATAACTTGAAAAGACATCAATCAAACTTAAACCAGCTCAAATATTTTGTCTGGACCACAGGATCCTGCTTAATCTCTTTAGGCCAATAAAACACTGCACCCTAGTAATGCCATTTGGAGGCAGGAAAAAGAAACACACTACACATAATATACAAATGAACACATCAAGACCATACACATAATCTGAATTACTAATTTTTGTAGAGAAGACCCAAGATTTTTCCCATTTACTTGATAACTTTTGAGAAGACTGCAAAAGGGAGGGAAGTTCCTAAACAGCAAGCAGGAAGACCTGTTGAGACTTTCAATAAAAGCTTCCAGGGCTGTGACTGTGTGGTGGAAATAAAGGAAAACTAAATATAAGGAATTAAGCAACAGGAGAGAGACTGCCTGGGGGGGTGGTTCTTTAGAAGCTTTAAACTTCCACAAATTTCTATAACCTTCAAAACTTTCTACAAACCTTTTTACAACTTTCATATTTTCACAAACTTTTCATTCAGAAATAACCATCTTTAAAACAATTCACTTTCTTCCTTTTCCCTCAAAAGTATTTCCATACTATGCCTTCTATCACCAAAACCATGCAATTTCTTTCCAACTTAATTTGTTTTTTAATTTCCAACTTAATTTAAAATTTTAACTTTTAGAAATCTCAATTTCCCATGATAACCAAAAATAAGTAGCCAGTATTCCCTAGATTGACTTTTATGAATACATTTCATAACCAACAGAAACACAGATTCCTCTATTGGCAAATACACTCACTTTCAAGAAACACACCTCTAACAAAGACATTTACTAACAAAGACACTCATTAACAGCTCCATATCCACTCCACAGTCTCTCTTCAACAAAAGCCAAAAGCAGGGGAATTCAAGATTTGTCTAGCAATCAATGTTTTAGCATTTCAAAATGTCTAGATATCCGATAACTTTATTTTTTATTAAAGATTTTATTTGTTTTTAGGGAGAGGGGAAGGGAGGGAGAGAGGGAGAGAAACATTAATGTGTGAGAGATACATCGATTGGTTGCCTGTCATGTACCCTCAAATGGGGACCCTGCCTGCTACCCAGGCATGTGCCCTGGCTAGGAATTGAACAGGCAACCTTTCAGTTCTCAGGCTGGCACTCAATCCACTGAGCCACACCAGCCAGGGCATAGATATCCAATAACTTTAATCAAAATTCACTAATTTAGAGAGGAATAGCTTAAATTAAAATTGATGTGATCAAATATGGCTAAGGTTTTTTTCAACTTTTTTGACAAGAATTACCTTCCAAAAAATTTGCATTTTAAGAGATGGTCCAGATAAGATATTTTGGAGCATGGATGGACTGGAGAACATTATGCTTAGTGAAATAAGTCAGTCAGAGACAGACAAATACCATGTAATTTCACTCACATGTGGAATCTAATAAACAAACTGAACTA
Source organism: Anoura caudifer (assembly GCA_004027475.1). Lineage (NCBI taxonomy): Eukaryota > Metazoa > Chordata > Mammalia > Chiroptera > Phyllostomidae > Anoura > Anoura caudifer. Next base: position 80,187 of record PVKU01006487.1, read on the forward strand.
ACAAGCAAAATAGACACAGACTTATAGATGGAGAGCAGGATGACAGCTGAGGGAGATGGAGTTTAGGAGGTGGAGGGATACAGCAATAAGGAAAAAAGACTCATGGACATGGACAACAGTGTGGTGATTACAGAGGGGGTATAAGGAGGCTAAATGGTAATGGAAAAAATACAATAAAATTTTTTTAAAGAACGTGGGTTGTTTTTTTTTTGAGAATTCGGCCAAGATGGAGGCGTAGGTGGACACACTGTGCCTCCTCTCACAACCAAGATTAAGGACAACAAAAATATAGAACCAAAAAAAAAGAAAAAACAGAACAGATACAAAATTGAATTGTACAGAAGTCCAACAACGACTCACCCACACCGGTAAGAGGGGCGAAGTCGGTGGCTGGTGGAGAGGGGTCACAACAGGAAAAAGCAGTGGCTAGTGGTCCCGGGCGCACAGGTGATGGTTACCAAGCATGGGGAGGCAACGAGCAGACCAACCGAGGGGCACAAGGCAGCTGACCGCAGTCACACATTCATGCTTAGATAAACCAGGCAAACACGGGCAGCAAGACAGACTGCGGAACGCAGGGCCCCAGCACCAGGAAATAAAGCCTAAAAGCACTGATTGACGTGCTGGGAGACAATCCCAGCCTCACAGAAGAGTTCGTTGGAGAGACCCACAGGGTCGTAGAATGTACACAAGCCCGCTCACACAGAAATCAGCACCAGAAGGGCCCAATTTGCTTGGGGAAGGCGGGGGAAGGAACTAGAATCCGAGAGAGAGCAGAGCAAGTGCCATTATTCCCTCTCAGACCCCGCCCCCACATACAGCATCACAACTCTGTGACTGGGTTGCCCCATCCTGGTGAACACCTAAGGCTCCGCTCCTCACTACATAACAGCCTCAACCAGACCAAAAAAAAAAAAATGGCTCAAACAGGAGGACAGATCAAAGTTCCAGAGCTAATTCATCTAAGTGACCAAGAGGTAGCCAACCTATCAGATGCACAGCTCAAAGCACTGGTGATTAGGAAGATCACAGAATTGGTTGATTTTGGTCGCAAATTAGAGGAACAAATGAAAGCCACACTAAGTGAAATGAAGGAAAACGCACAGGGAACCAATAGTGATGGGAAGAAAACTGGGACTCAAATCACTGGAGTGGACCAGAAGGAAGAAAGAAACAAGAAAACAAACAGAAAAGAAGGAAGAAACAAGAATTCAAAAAAAAATGAGGAGAGGCTTAGGAACCTCTAGGACATCTTTAAACGTCCCAACATCTGAATTATAGGGATACCAGAAGGGGAACAGGAAGAGCAACAAGTGGAAAACTTATTTGAACAAATAATAAAGGAGAATTTCCCCAACCTGGCCAAGGAAATAGACTTCCAGGAAGTCCAGGAAGCCCAGAGAGTCCCAAAGAAGTTGGACCTGAGGAGGAACACACCAAGGCACATCATAATTCCATTAGCCAAGATTAAAATGAAGGAGAGAATTCTAGAAGCAGCAAGGGATAAGGGGACAGTCACCTACAAAGGAGTTCCCATCAGACTGTCAGCTGATTTCTCAAAAGAGACCTTCCAGGCAAGAAGGGGCTGGAAAGAATTATCCCAAGTCATGAAAGTCAAGGACTTACATGCAAGATTGCTCTATCCAGTGATGCTGTCATTTAGAATGGAAGAAAAGATAAAATGCTTCTCAGATAAGGTCAAGTTCAAGGAGTTCATCATCACCAAGCCCTTATTATATGAAATGTTAAAGGGACTTATCTAAGAAAAAGAAGATAAAAAATAGGACAGTAAAAAGACAGCAAACTCACAGATATTAACAACCACACCTAAAACAAAAACAAAAGCAAACTAAGCAAGCAACTGGAACAGGAAGAGAAACACAGAAATGGAGATCACGTGGAGGGTTAACAACAGGGGAGTGGGAGCAGGAGAGAGGGGGAAAAGATACAGAGAATAAGTAGCATAGACAGTGGGTAGAAAAATAGACAGGGGAGGGCAAGAATAGTGTGGGAAGTGTAGAAGCTAAAGAACTTATGACACATGGACATGAACTAAAGGGGGAATGTGGGTGGGAGGGGGTGTGCAGAGTGGAGGGGAAGGATGGGGGAAGAAATGGGACAACTGTAATAGCATAATCAATAAAATATAACTTAAAAAAAGTGTTTTTGGAGACCAGGTACACTGTATTTGCATTTCAAACACAGACTCATAGACTGGTTTCAGAGTTGTAAAGGGGAGAAATGAGGTATTGGCATTTATTAGCTTCAGAAGCCTTTAGTTCACAGTCTGTACAATTTCTTAACTTTTTAAAAATTCATCTGTTCTCCTCTAGAAGGTTTTAATTATCAAATCGATATATACTTCTCATTCGTTGTTTACTTTTAGAGCTGGCATTTTCTAATTTTGCATGCAAAAAAATAATTTAGGCACCAAAAGAAAACTGCATTTGGGCCATTTTGGGTTGATATCACTCCTAGTTAAATCTTCCCATTTCTGTAAAGTACTTGCAAGTCAAGGCTTCCTACCAGGAGTATTAGTGAGGGCTAGGTTCTGGGAGTTCTGGCCTTGGAAGCACAATTTCTCATGTTAATTTTAGTTTTATGTTGAGATCTGTAGAGGCTGTACTTCAGACTCTCAGAAAGCAATTCCAATTGAAAAGCCAAAGTTAAAAACCAGCCACTCATTTTTTTTCCTCCAGTCCTGCCTAAGGCTGGGTTCTGTCAATGCTTAATCTTAGCTGCACCTCGAGGATTTAAAAAGACTGCTCAAATAAGCTTAGGGCCTCATCCCTTAAAACAGGGAAGTCTGGAATTGAAATTGAAATTCACCCAAGTTCACCCTTTGCAAACAAGGAGCTGGTGAGGCACAATGGGCCCTTCCTGGTACCCAGCATGAGTCTGAGTCTACAAGGTGGTCCTGGATGGGCTTCTTTGGAATCCTGCTGACTACGGCCAGTAAATGTCAATGTAAGAAACATTCAAACCCACAGAGAATTTTTGAGTTTATTTGAGCCAAACTGACAAGAATGACTGGGAAGCAAAACTTCAATGGATTGAGAAAACATTCCCAATATTTATTCTACGGTCACCCTCCTTGCAAAGGACTTAGCTGTATCTCTACACTGAAGATCACAGTTCCCCTCAAAGTGTCTTTCTGTACTTGTTCGTTATTATAGCTAAAAACTAAACCACCTCAAAACTTAGTGCAGTAAAAACAACCATTTTGTTTTATTCATGGATTCTGCGGGTCAGAACTCTGAACAGGGCACAACAGGATAACCTGTCTCTGTTCCACAATATTTGGGGCCTCAGCTGGGAAAATTAGACAGCTAGAGGCTGGATCATCTGGCAGCATCTTCACTTGCATCACTAGTGGTTGGTGCTGACTAACCTAACTAGGACAGCATGTGAGGCTATTGACTGAAGTAACATTAAATGGCCTCTTCATGAGGCCTGAGCTTCTCATAGCATGACAGTCTCAAGGTAGTTAGACTTTTTTTGTATTATTGTTCAGTTACAGTTGTACCAATACTTCCCCCGTTGTTCTCCTCTACCCCACCAATGCCCCCTCCCTCAGTCAGTCCCCACCCTGTTGTCCATTACCATTGGTCCTTTATACATGTTCATTGTTGAGGTAGTTAGACTTCTTATGTGGCATCTTAGGCACTCTAAGTGTGAGTGTTCCGGCTAACAAAGTGAAGAATACATTACCTTTTCTGATCTATTCTTCTAAGTCACGTGGTATCACTGCCAAGACATTCTATTGGTTATAAGCAAGTCACACATTCACCCAGATTCAAGGGGAAGACACATAGACCCCATTTCTCAATAGGAGTAATGTAAAGAATCTGTGGTCATTTTTGTAAACCACTACAAGAATCTACCTAATTCTCTCCTTTAGAATTCTGCTCCTTCTCTTATCCCTCCAGGCCTAGAAATGGTAAAACCATGGCCCCACCTTCCTACCTAGGACCTTTATTAAACTTTCCTCAAATTATCCTAACTTGAGTGTTACCTGTGTCTTGTTGGAACCCTGTCTCATACAGTAATTGGTGCCAGATGTAGCCCTAGAAAACAAACTTTCAAAATGGAATTCTAGGATATGTTGCTAATATATTCAAGGCACGTACACATAATTTCCTTGCTTAGGGAGAAGGTTGGGTGTTGGGTAATCCATGACATATGGTGGCATCACAAATTCCCATTGCATCACTAGTTATATTATGGGATGAGTTACAGATGGTGAAGAAGACATTGGGAGATTAAATTGACAGTGGCATTTAGTCACTGTGGCAACAAGTGTAGCATCACCTGATTGTAGAATGACTTTTCTTTTTATGGCCCTTCTTTTTATGGCATACATAGGGAAAATGAAATTAAATGTTGTGAATATACATAAAAAAGAACACCCATGAACATATATGGAGAATCAGGACACATCCATGGAACTGTGGAGGAGTCTTCTGTATCCTGTGGTTATAGGCAGACACTTGGACATAAGACCAAGTCTAGGAGCTGAGCATATGAACTGCAGAGTTGCAGAGACAATTAAATGCTCAACCCCACAAGGTCTATTATGGTAGGGTAAGGGCACTGCTGGAAAGGAGTAGAACTCTGAGAACTGGTGTGGGTACATTTAGGTAGGCATGGATAAGGCTGACAATTGCAAACCTCCATATTCCCCTGAACCTCCTTTGCCTAAGAAGGCAACCTTTCCCCAGTCTCTGAAGCAGTCATCCTTTCTCTGCATAAAAGTCTCTCAGTGACTACACCTGGAAGAGTTAACTAGCGACCCTATTTGGTTACTATAAAACCCAGAAGAATCATGGGAAAATGACAGATCACAAATTTAATCAGGTGATGATAAAAAATTGTAATTCCAGATGTGATATCTTCTCTGGAACAAATTAACACAGAACTAGGCAACTGATATGGAACTTTTAACTGAGAAAATGTTTTTTCCTTCCAAACTATTTGCATTTATACAGTAGGAACAAGAGTAATATTAACTTTACTGTTCGTGCCTCAGAGTGATGTCAGCTTCCTTGTTCTTTATCATGAAATAGACCTGACTTAATCCAAACATCTTGATACCACACAAAACACTATACTGGTCCATTACGTTAATGACAATATGCTGATAGGACCTGCTAAACAAGAAATAGAAAGCAACCTAAATGTATCTATGGTTAATATATTAATATACATACACACAGACACAAGTCACATATACAGATATACGGGGTCTCACAGAAGTAAGGCCTGCTTGACTGTGATTGGTAGGGTAATAATATGGGTGTAATAATTTATAGTTTTAATTTGAATATTTCACCTAAAATATCACATGGTATGCTTAAGTGTGACATTGTTATGTTACAGAATTACATGATTATGATTTTGTAGTAAAAGATTTTGTAACAAAAAGGGGTATTATTTGTGCCAGACCCTGTATATAATGTATGTATATAAGACTATCTTGTTCCTGACTTTAATGGGGATGGATCCCATATTTCACTGTTTAATATAATGTTCACTGTTAGTTTCAAACAAATAACTTTTATCATGTTTAAAAAGTTTCCTTCTATTCTTACTTTGTTTGGAATGTCAAAGTATTCTTACTTTGCTGCAGAATGTCATCAAATGTTTTTTGAGCATCTTTCATATGATCACATTTCAAATTATACTTACACTCAATGGTGTGCTGGCAAATGTTCAACAACTGGCTCTGGGGCAAAATGTTGGGGGGGGGCGGCTATTAGAGAGAAAGTCCTTATCTCTAGCATTTGCTGATCTATGATGTAAATATTCCCATCATACCAGGTTCCAAGCTGCTGGTTTAACATCACTGAATGTAGATTTGGAACACATGAGCATAACTGGCTCTCACAAGCCAGTACTAGCAAACTCCAGCACAGTACTATGCTACATTCCTGGGAAAACTGCCCTCTGTCATAGTGCATTAATCATTTAAACTTATCTGGATCTAATTTGTCTAATTTGCTAGCATCCTATTTAGAATTTTTCTATCTATACTAATCAATAAAATTGGTTTATCTTTTTCAGAGGCTCTATCAGGTTTTGGCATAAAAGTTATACTAAACTTGAAAATAAAGTAGAAAATCTTTCATCTCCCATTAACTATCACTCTAAAATTGTTTAATTAATATAGTAATCATGTGTTTAATGAAAAAGCCGCTTGAGACTTGTGCCTTATTTAGTGGTAGATGCTTCATTATTGGCATTCTCATTTTGTTACCTGTAATTAATTGCTATAAATGTGTACATTACAGTCCTATCTCCCTTCCCACACTATGTATCTTTAGCTACATACACACATATATACCTCTTTTCCCCCCTTTATCAGAGTTAGTGAGTGCTTGTCTATTCTTTTGGAAATGCAAAGAATCAACTCTTGGTGTAAAATCTGAACATAGACTTTTAAGGTGTTGTTTTATAATTCAGTAATTTCTGTTCAATACTTTAAAAACTGTCTTTCACTTTCTATTGGTGTATTTTTGTTTCCTAGAATCTGCAGTTGAACGACTAGTTGATTTATCATCAATCTTTTTTTAATTTTAATTGTTCAAGTACAGTTTTCTGCCTTTTCCTCCCATCCCAGCCCAACCCCCCAGCCCTCCCCACCTCCCTCCCATTTCCACCCCCATCCTCACCCCCCCATTATTGTCAATGTGTCCTTTATACTTGTTCCTGCAAACCCTTCCCCCTTTCCTCTAAAATTCCCTCCCCTCTCCCCTCTGGTGACTGTCAGCCTGTTCTCAATTTCAGTGTCTTTGGTTATATTTTGCTTGTTTGTTTGTTTTGTTGGTTAGGTTCCTGTTAAAGGTGACATCATATGGTATTTGTCTTTCACCACCTGGCTTATTTCACTTAGCATAATGCTTTCCAGTTCCATCCATGTGTCCCAAAGGGTAGGAGCTCCTTTTTTCTTTCTGCCACATAAAATTCTATTGTGTAAAGGCACCATAGTTTTTTGATCCATTCATTTACTGATAGGCACCTAGGTTGCTTCCAACACTTGGCTATTGTAAATTGTGCTTCTATGAACATTGGGGTGCATAGGTTCTTTTGGATTGGTGTTTCAGGGTTCTTAGGATATAATCCTAGCAGTGGAATTGCTGGGTCAAAAGGCAGGTCCATTTTTAGTTCTCTGAGGAAATTCCATACTGTTTTCCATAGTGGCTGCACCAGTCTGCATTCCCACCAACAGTGCACTAGGGTCCCCTTTTCTCCACAACCTCTCCAACACTTGTTGTTTGTTGCTTTGTTTATGATGGCCATTCTATTGTCAATCTTTCTTTTTCAATGATAAGGATAAAATAGTTATTAACTACTCTCATAAGAGTCATTAGTTTAAGTTATTGAGTATGGTTGACCCTTGAACAACTCAGAGGGTTGGGGTGCCCATGACCCATGCAGTTGAAAATCCATTTGTAACTTAAATATGGCCCTTCACATACATGGAATCCCAATTGCCAGTTGACCTTTGAACGATATGGGTTTGAACTGCATGGGTCAATTGAAAACATCCAACTATAAGTGGACCAGTGCAGCTTGAGAGCAAATTGTAGTATGTTCTAGGTTCAAGCAAAGGGTGAGAAAACTAGAACCCATGGATTTGGACTTGTGTGCAACCTGTTTTGTATGGACTGCAAGTTAAGAATGGTTTTTTACATGTTTAAAGTTGCGAACACAAAGAAAACTATGTGAAAGGGACCACTTGTGGCCTTAAAAGGTTAAAATATTTCCATCTGGTCCTTTACAGAAAGTCTGTGAACTGGTGGTCTAGTCTAATAGCAGTAGATATACCAGACAGTTAACATTATCCGGAACCCTTCCAACCCAGAGTTTGCCTAATTTATAAATTTCCGTCTTAGTAATCTTCCTCCAGTGTAGTATTTCTCAAATGTTTTTTGTATCTTTACACCACTCACATACAAAATATTTTTCATAAGAAATATTTTTTATCATAGAAGTACCTCATAATGGAGGGAAAGGGGAACCCCCAACACCCTTTAAAGGTCAGTGATTTACTGCCTCCATTTTTTAAGGATTTTATTTATTTTTAGAAGGGGAAGACAGAAGAGGGAGAAACATCAATGTGTGGTTGCCTCTCACATGGCCCCCACTGGGGACCTGGCCCAAAACCCAGGCATGTGCCCTGACTGGGAATCGAGCCAGCGACCCTTTGGTTCACAGGCCTGTACTCAATCCACTGAGCCACACCAGCCAGGGCTACTGCCACCATTTTCAAGTTTATAATATTTTAAATGTTAATTTTGAATTGTCAGTGAATATTTCAATGATGCAGATCTTTCCCTCTGGTTTTCAAGTTAAAAAGAAGACTATGTCCTTTAAAATATTTATTTTTGGTCATGTTAGAAATCAGTGTTAATTTTGATATTAAGTTGGTATGTAGCAAGAACACTCTGTGTAAACCAATGAAATCTGACCTTGGTCCAGCTATCCCTACTATAAAATTTCCAAGGGACATAAATAAATGGGCAGTGGCAAATGGAAAACAATCTGTAGTGCTTCCTAAAATTATACTTGTATATCCAAATATTTGCCCGTCTGGTAATCCCCTCCACCCATCTCCTCAATGCAAGTTTAAATCAGAGGCCTAAGAAGGACTTTTCTTAAGGCCAAATCCAAATACTATCACCAGTCACATTACATGATTCTCAAACATTCCTGTCATGAGACAGTAAGGCAGCAGGCCAGGCTTGCAGCCCAGGGTGAGAGGGGTGTACAAGAAAAAGCAAAAGCACAAAGGAGCATGGACCTTTACCACTTTTTCAGTAAACTGGAGTAGGCTTTTTAGGCCCCAAAGGACCTTTCTTGGCAGCCAAGTAAAAGCGAGGAATCGAGGCTCAATCTGTCTCAAATAGGTATGTCCTATAGATCCTTACCTATTGCTTCCATACAGTTGAAATAGAAATAGAAAAGAATACCCCCAAAGTCCCACCCATTTTAGGACACTTAACTCATAGTGACAACTGACAACATACCCACTCTCCAAAAAAACTGCAAAACAAAAACGTACTCCCAAACTGTGTCCTTAAATGTTATCCTAACAGATTAGTACTGTATACAACTTCAGGTTAAAAAATGCATTTTCCCAAAGCTGAATGATAGAGAAGCAGACTATACTCTGAAGAGTTCTTGTTACCACTTTTGAAACTGTACAGAAAATAAAACGGAATTTTAAAAAAGCAGCTAAGTGGGTTTGCATGTAACATTTGGACCAAAAAGCCTTGGAAATGTTTTAAAATGGACCACCATTGTGGTTTTGAGGAACAATGACACTGGCTTGCATATAAATAATCACACAACACCAAAGAACCATGCTGATTTTACATATTTGAGATAAATAAGAGTTGTAGAAAGATCCTCACTACGAATTAAAATGGTCATATGGATTAGTGGTACCTCTCAGAATAGAAAATAAATATGAATTTCAATGCACACCTCACACATTGTGTTGGGCCCCCCACCCCCTCAGTCCACCCCCTAAACCAACCTAGATACATTTGTATTGTCGTCTCAGTAACGATCACATCACAAATTATCTCTGTAGATTCCTTGTCTGACATAGCGCACACACTAGGCACACTGTCAATTTCAAATACATAAATATACCTCGAAACTAAAAAAAGAACTGTTTCTGCTTTCTGACTCTTAACAGGTAGATGTTATACCCATTTTATAGATTAAGGATATGTAAACCACAAATTAGTATTGTAATGGCTTTATCATGGATTTAGGGCTATAGCAATGATTGTATGAATCAAATGATTCCCATAAACACATATGGGGTGGATAAAACAAAGAAATGGGTGATCACATAGCCAGATATAGAAATACACCAAGAAATTAGTCATAATTTAAAAAACTCACATAGCTTAAATATTTTGACAGCTGTGCAAAATAAAATCCTGACAATGAAATGAAGATTGGGGGTGGGGGCATGGGGCAGGGCAAGGGGTGAAAGAGGAAATGGATAAAAGGATTCTCATATTTATGTTGCAGTTTTTGGGAAGCGAGGCATGTGTTCTATTCCGATCTTATCATAGTGTCTTTTTCTCCCACTGCTGTGGGAATAAGTCTTTATGGTGGCAAGAGGAATAAGCTAAACCAAGGTAGAACTGCTGTCATCAATGTCTTTTATTTTCCCTCAAGTGCAAAGGTGGATGTGTGAGGTTGGTAACAGGCAAGTCACTTGGTTAATGTGAATCATCAGATCCCCTGTCCTGAGGGGGAGATGGTTTCTTGCAGAACGAGGTGAAGCAGGTGGTTCTGCTCGGCACTCAACAGTGGCCACATCTCCACCTGCAGCGATTTGATGGCTTCTGTGTCCTTTTCGTGGGTAGCCATGACCAAGGACTGGAGCAGCAGGAAGAGCTCCTCGGGAAGCTGGCCACCGGTCTCCTGCCCGTGGCTGTCAAAAGCCTCCCAGGAGTACTTCTCCAAAGTGTGGGCATGCTCTGGCAGGAGCTTGGCGGGCGGTGGTTGCAGGAGCAGCAGCAGCAACACGCGAGACACCTCGCAGCGTACCAGGATGTCTGAGAAGGCACCCAGTACTGCCGGAGAGGGTGCGGCCACAGAGCCTGCATTCGGAGGGAGCAGCGCGGCCTGCAGAGCTGGGGACGCACCAAGTCCATGCTGGAGGCCTAATGGCTGCGGCTGTACCTGAGGCTGTGGCTGCAGCGGGGCCGGCGGCAGCGGCTGCACCGGGTGGCTGCCGTGCTCCCGTGCCAGGCGTTGCATGCGCGTGAAGAGCGCCAAGGCGCCATTGTAGTCGCGCGCCAACAGCTGGCAGGAGGCGGCGTCGCCGAGCGCCTGCAGCGCGGCCAGGGGCAGCTGGGGCAGCTGCAGTTGGGCGGCGCGCTGAAAGTGGACAGCCGCAGCGGTCGGCTGACCCAGGTCGCGCAGGGCGGCGGCCAGCTCTAGGCAGAGGGCGGCGGCGGCGGCCGGCTGGCCCAACTCAAGGTGCAGGCGCACAGCGGCACCCAGGGCGCTGGCAGCTGCCTGCAGCGGCTCCCCGTAGGCGGCGGGGCAGACGAGGCGCTGGCGCGCGTCGCGCTCCTGCCGCAGGAAAAGACGGGCGGCCTCGGTGAGGGCCAGAGCTTCCCCGGGCCCGTGGAAGAGCGCCTGATGACAGCGCGCAACCGCCAGCTGGCACCAGGCCGCGTAAGGCAGGCACTCCTGGGCACGCAGCTCTCGGCCCAGTTGTCCGAACTGCTCGCCAGCCTCCGCCACGTTAGGCTTCCGCAGGAACCGCTTTTTCAGCTTGTTCGACACCTGACGGTACCTGGCCAGGAAGTCCCCGGCATCGGGCCCCAGGCCCGCGCCTCCCAAGCCGCTCGCGGAGGCCGCCATGTTCCCAGCCCGAGCGCTTCCGGGCGCGCCTACGCAGCTGGTGGACGTGCGAGTGCTGGCGGTTGGCCGCGACGTTCCCTGCGTCCGGCTCAGGCTAGCGGTGCGACCTCGCGTGCACCTAAGCCCGGAGCCCCCTCGTTGCCCTAGTGATATGCAAAATATCGAGTTCCTGAGGCGGGGCCTGGCCCTGCGCCTCTGTTGCTAGGCGACAGCTTGTTTACACAGGTTGCTAAGGGTGTTTCCTAGCATCTCTAAGGGATCAGGAATCAAACTAAACTCCTGATCCCGCGTGACCATCATTCCGGTTTTGCATGTTTCTTGATTGCCCTCCGCCCCCACTCCTCAATCTTCCCGTCCATCCTCTGCCCCATTGGAGTCCATGCCAACCCCTTTGTCCCCTCCTCCATCCCGCACCCGAGTTGGCATGACACATTCGCCCTATCACGATGCCTTAGAACCCTTAGTCATGGTCTATGTACTCCACCCCAGTGAACACCGTCCTTCGGGGGACTTTGATGGGATTTGACCTGCTCAGAGGCAATGGGGAAGTCTTCCACACCCCATCCTCACACCCATATCTAGCAACCTCTCTCCCACCCAGGGCCACGCCCTGCACTGTCACCTCCAGAGGCCACTCCTCTAGCCATTCCTGACTCCACCCTCACCCGCTGGCAGACACCACCCTTCCCGGATCCCTCCAGTGAGTTCTGTCCCTCAACCGCCACGCAGACACAGTGACCGAAACAGGCACATGGGTTTCTTCCAAGTGTAAACAGTTTATTTTCAATGGCTTTGCCCAAGGCACCAGACAGGCGCGGGCTTCTTGGGCTGCGAACAGGCCTGGCGCCCTGGGGTTGAGGCCCGGAGAACCCATGTCCTGTTGGGCAGCTACTGCCAGCCCGGGGCCACTTGGGAAATTGTGGTACTCCCAAAGAAGACACTCAGCAGTGCGTTGTTGTGGATGGCCATGTCCACGAGCTGTGGGGTGATGCGCCTGCAGCCGCTTCTCTGGGCCTCGATCCCGGCCAGCTGTAGGACGGTGGTGGTCAGATATTGTATGATGGCCGCAAGGAACACGGGTGCAGATGAGGTCAGATGCTGGGCGTAGTGGCCTTCCCGCAGGAGGCGCTCCAAGTGGCTGATGGAGAAAAGCAGCTCAGCTCTGGCGGTTCGGGTGCGGATCCCCCTCTGGCGACGGTGACCGGTACCGGACAACCCCCTACGCCTCCTTTGACCAGGCATACTGGGCGTTGGGTGCTCTTGGTCTGACCGGCCTAGCTCCATAGTGCGCTGTGGGGTGCTGCGGGATGTCTCTGTGTGGTAAGGTGCAGCGACGTGCGGTGAGGTGCGGCAAGGAGAGATTGGGCAGTTGGTCCCAACCTGTCTAGATGGCCGCTACACAGTCCCCTACTGAGTATCCTAGCGACCACAGACCGGCCCCTGGTTGGTGGAGGCACACGCTGTGTGACACAGAAGTTCCATGAGGTCACTGCTTTCCAATTGGCCCCGGCGGGTCTGGGCCTGCGCCCGGGCCCGGGCCTGCCAAGAAAGGGCACTGGCGGCATGCTGCGCACGCGGCCCACTGGGCCCTCTCTTCGACGGATCTCTCTCTTTCCACTGGACAGGAACATGGTACGAAAAAAGCAACAAACGTGTATGATCCCGTGGCACCAGGTAAACACTCATGGTGTTGAACGACCATCACAACTGTCTACTTCCACAATGTTAGGACCACCCAAAAAGAAACCCCTCTACCCAGGAAGCAGTCATTCCCAGCTGCCCCCCCCATACCCTGCTCCCCCTGGCCAACAACTGCTCCTCTCCCCCAGAACCCAGGCAAATAGGAGCCTGCTTCCTGCACAAAGAGGTGTGTCTACTCTAGAGACTTCTAGAGATGCAATCATACAATAACATAGGTGGCTTTTTATGTCTGGCTGCTTTCACTTAGCATAATGTTCTCGTTATGGTTCACTCACATGCCAGCATGCATCAGCACTTGAATCTTCCATTGTGTGGATGGACAACATGTTGTGTAGCCGTTCATCAGTTGATGGCCATTTGGGTGATTTTCACCTTCTGGCTGTTGTGACTAGCGCTGTGGTGAACATTCCTGTACAGGGTTCTGTTTGAACACCTGTTTTCAGTTCTTCTGGGTATATATCTAGGAGTGGAGTTGCCAGGCCATAAGGTAATCCTATGTTTAACTTACTGAGGAACGGCCCAACTGATTTCCACAGCGGCCATGCCATTTTGCGCTCCCGACAACAGTGTATGAAGGTCCTACTTTCTCCACATCCTCACCAGCACTTGTTTATTGATTTATTGATGATACCCATTCTGACAGGTGTGAGATGATACCTTATTGTGGTTTTAATTTGCATCTCTCTGATGAGTGGTGATGTTGAACATCTTTCCATATGTCTATTGGCCATTTGTATATCCTCTTTGGAGAAGTGTGTATTCAGGTCCTTATCCATTTTTAAAATCAAATTGTTTGGGTTTTTGTTTGTTGGGGTTTTTCTGGTGTTGACTTTTGTAACACCAGTTCTTTACAAATTTTGGATATTAACCCCTTATCAGATGTATCACTAAATATGTTCTCTCATTCTGTGGGTTATCTTTTTATTTCGTTGATGGTTTCCTTTGTTGTCAAGATCTTTTTAGTTTGAGGTAGTCCCATTTTTGTTGTTGTTGTTTTCCTTGACTTAGGAGATGCATCAGTAAATATATATTGCTACAAGCAATGTCCAGGATTTTACTGTCTGTTTTTTCTTCTAGGAATTTTATGGTTTCAGGTCTAACATTTAAGTCTTTAATTCATTTTGAATTTATTCTTCTGTGTGGTGTAAGAAAATGGTCTAGTTTCATTATTCTGCACATATCTGTCCAATTTTCCCAACACCATTAATTGAATAAACTATCTTTGTATGTGCTTGCTTCCTCTGTTGAATATTAACTGACTGCAAAAATGTGGGTTTATTTCTGGGATCTTTATTCTGTTCCATTGATCTATGTGTCTGATTTTATGCCCATACCAGGCAGTTTTGACTACCATGTCCTTATAGTATAGTTTGATATTAGGTAGCGTGATTCCTCCAACTTTATTCTTTTTTTTTCTTGGGATTGCTGTTGCTATGCAGGGCCTTCTGTGGTTCCATATACATTTTAAAAATATCTGTTCTAGTTCTGTGATACACAGGAAGGACTCATGGACATAGACAAAAGTGTGGTTATTGCAGGGAAGGAGGTATAAGGGGACTAAATGGCAATGGAAAAATAAATAAATAAATACATACATACATACATACATACATACATAACCAAAAAAAGGCTCATGCATCATGATCAACTGGGTTTTATTCCTGGGATGCAAGGTTGGCACAATATGCGCAAATCAATAAATGTGATACATCCCATAAACAAGCTTTTGACAAAATGCAGTACCCATTTATAATCTGAAAAACTCTCGTCAAAGTGGGAATAGTTGGAACACATCTGAACATATTGACAAATCCACAGCTAATATCATATCCAATGGTGAAAAACTAAAAGCATTTCCCTGCAGATCAAGAATAAGACAGGGATGTCCACTTTCAACACCCTTATTCGACATGGTACTGAAAGTCCTAGCTACAGCAATCAGACAAGAGGAAGAAATAAAAGGCATCCAAACTGGGGGAAAAAAAAGAGTAAAACTGTCATTATTTGCAGATAACATGATACTGTATATAGAGAACCCTAAAGAGTACACCAAAAAAATATTAGGACTGGTAAATAAATTTAGTAAAGTAGCAGGATATGAAATAAATATCCAGAAATTGGTTGCATTTAATACACCAAAAATTAACTATCAGCAAGGGAAACTAAGAAAACAGTACCATTTATAATTGGATTAAAAAACATACCTAGGAATAAATTTAACCAAGGAAGTAAAATACCCATACTCAGAACATTATAAGGCACTGAAGAAAAAAATTAAAGAAGATACAATAAGTGGAAACACATGCTGCGTTCATGGATAGGAAGAATTAACGTTGTTAAACTGTCCATGCTACCCAAAGCAATCTATAAATTCAATGCAGTTCCTATCAAAATAGCAATAATGTATTTCACAGAAGTAGAACAAACAAGCCAAAATTTATATGGAACCACAAAAGACCCTGAATAGCCTCAGAAATCCTGAGAAAGAAGAACAAAGTTGGAGGAATCATGTTATGTAATATCAAACTATACTATAAGGCCATAGTAATCAAATCAGTATGGTATTGTCATAAATACAAATATATAGATAAATTGAACAGAATAGAAAGCCCAGAAATAAACCCATGCCTATATGGTCAATTAATATTTGACAGAAGAGGCAAGAACATACAATGGGGTAAAGACAGTCCATTCAATAAATGGTAATGGGAAAATTGCACAGATACATGCACAAAATGAAACTACACCAGCTTTTTACACCACATAAAAGAATAAACTCAAAATCAATTACAGACTTAAACTTAAGACTCAAAATAATAAATTTCCTAGAAGAAAGCACAGGCAGCAAAATGTTAGACATTTCTCTTAGTAATATTTTTTCTGATATATCTCATCAGGCAGGGGAAATGAAAGACAAATTGGACTACATTTAACTAAAAAGAAGCCATCAACAAGATAAAAGACAACTGAATGGGAGAACATATTTGCTAATGATACATGTGATAATGTGTTTATATCTGAAATTTATAAAGAACTCATACAACTCAACAGCAAAAAAAAAATCCCCACAAACTCCAAACAATCCAATTAAAATATGGGCAAAGGACCTGAATAGACACTTCTGCAGAGAGAACATACAGAGGGGCAATAGACATGAAAAGACACTCTACATCACTAATCATCAGAGAAATGAAAATTAAAACCACGATGAGATTTTGCCTCACATGTGTCAGAATGGCTATCATCAATAAAATAACAACCAATGCTGGCAAGATGTAAACAAAAGGGCACCCTCATGCACTGTTGGTGAGAATGCAGATTGGTACAGGCACTATGGAAAACAGTATGGAGGTTTCTCAAAAAATTAAAAATGAAACTGCCTTATGACTCAGCAATTCTACATCTGGGTATATATCCAAAGAAGCCCAACATATTAATTTGAAAAAATATATACACCCCTATGTTCATTGCAGCATTATGTATAGTAGTCAAGCTATGAAATAAATCCATGTTCCCATCAATATGTGAGTGGATAAAAACCTGTGGTACAGGTATGCAATGGAATATTACTCAGCCATAAAAAAGAACAAAATCTTACCATTTGCAGAAGCATGCATGGACTTAGAGGGTATCATGCTGAGAAAAATAAGTCAGTCAGAGAAAGACAAATACCATATGATTTCACATATAGATGGATTCTAAAAAACAGTATAAACAAACAAAACAAATACTTCCACATATACAGAGAACATACTGATGGCTGCCAAATGTGAGGAGGCACATGTGATGAAAAAGGTGGAAGGGATTGAGAATTACACATTGTACCAGTCAGAATGGCCATCAAAAACAAATCAACAAACAACCAGTGTTAGGCTGTGAAGAAAAGGGAACCACAGTACACTGTAGGCAGGAATGCAGACTGGTGCAGCCACTGTGGAAAACAGTATGGAATGTCCTCAGAAAACTAAAAATGGATCTCTCTTTAGATCCAGCAATTCCACTGCTAGGATTATATCCACAGAACCTTGAAACACCAACCCAAAAGAACCTATGCACCCCAATGTTCATAGCAGCAGAATTTACAATAGCCAAGTGCTGGAAGCAACCCAGGTGCCCATCAGTAAATGAATGGATCAAGAAACTATGGTACATTTACACAATGGAATTCTATGCAGCAGAAAGAAAGAAGTAACTCCTACCCTTTGTGACAGCATGGATGGAACTGGAGAGCATTATGCTAAGCGAAGTAAGCCAGGAGGTGAAAGACAAATAGCATATGATCTCACCTATAAGTGGAATCTAATAAACAAAACAAACAAGCAAGCAAAATACAACCAGAGACATTGAAATAAAGAACAAACTGACAGTAGCCACTGGGAATGGGGGAGGGGATAGTGGGAGCAAAAAGGAGTAGGGTCATCAAGGAACATGTGTAAAGGACACATGGATAAAGCCAAAGGGAGTAGTGGGGGGCGGGGCATGGAGACAGCTGTACTTGAACAATAAAAAAAAGAGAATTACACATTGGTAGTTTGAAAATAGTCACAGGGATGTAAAGTACAGCATAGGAAATATAATGAATAACATTGTAATAATTGTGTATGATGCCTGGTACTGAAAATATCAGGGAGAACACTTTGTAAAGTATATGATTGTCTAACCACACTGCTGTACACCTGAAAGTAGTACAAAATAATATTGACTGTAAAGTGTAATTGAGAAAAATTTTTGAAAAGTAATGCAACCCATATGAAAAAAAATGTTATCAATTGTTGAGGAATTGGAAAGCTGAAACTTTTATTTCTTTGGTCAAAAGATAAGCTTATACATTCCCCTTTTTTTAAGTGATATAAAGACAGAATTTGAAAGTACAAAAAAATGAAATAAACATCAAATTAAAAAATCATAAGGTTTTGTGAGTGCTGAATCTTAATAATGGGATCCACCTGGTTTAATGTAAAAGGATATTTTCAAATCAGTTAATGATTTATTTGTCTTGACCTCTTACTTTGATTATAATATTGCTACTTGTTTATTTGTATGATGTTATTTTTGATGCTTCTGTAAGCATTTCTGTTATGTACCACTAACTTTTCTTCAGTTAGCAGGTAATCTAGGGAGGGAAGGAAAAAAAACAGAAACCCAATCCCTGTGAGAGGTTTTTTAACATCAGTAAGTTGAAAATAAACTAAAAAGAAAATAAATGATCCAATTAATACCAAAAAAATACATTTAGTAGAATTAACCAGTGAAACCATCTAGCACAATTCCTGGCACATATTATAAAGAATCTAGAATTTGTGTAGTCATTAACTATTTGTTGAATTAATACATTGTCCTTCTAAGAAGGTTTCTAATCAACACACAAGGATTGAGTAAAAATGAAGCAGATACATTTATAAAAAATAATGCTGTAATCTATGGGGAAATGCCATACACTTATTAATATTTTTTCTCCCATAAGAGAATTTTTTTTATTTTTCATAATACTATAACTCTGATATGTGGTTCAGGGTGGGGCAAAAATAGGCTTACAGTTGTGAGTATGTGAAACAGAGTTTATTCTTGTATTATTATGTATTAATGATTGCATTATTTTCCATATGAACAACTATAAACCTACTTTTCCCCACCCTGTACAACAAATTTACATTGATTCGTATATTAGTGTATTCAAGCAGATACAGAGGACCAGGTATTTTATGAGATATAATTTTCAACTTTTCTTATACTATATGCCATGTTTTAAAAGGTCTTTTCAATTGGCATGACTACCATATTTCTCAAACTATGTTCCTTTTCCCTTAAATACATCATGTACTTTTCTCTAGAATGTAGTCATGTCAAGGTCTTAAATTCCATATGTTGGATATTAACAATTTTCTCATGAATTCATACATAAGGAATCATTAATTAATTAATGCCCCACAGTTCACACACACACACACAGAGCCCACATTCTTTTTTTTAATTGAGGTGATGTTGATCAGAGCATTTGACTGCAGAGCCCAAATTCTTAGAAGATTGTTGAGACGAGTATGATAAGCTTCTGAGTCCCAGTCCTATTTCACAGCTAACTCTGCCCTAAGCTACTGCTTCTCAAATTTCATGTTCTGTTTCAGTAAATCTGGAATAGGGCCCAAGATATTACATTTCTAATTGCTCCGAAGTGATGCTGATAATGCTGGTCTATAGCCCACACAGGATTAGCAAAGCTTTAAATGGCTTCCTCAGCTGTTGGTGAACCTTTTACAGGGCCCCAAAATAGACTACTTCACCTGCACATACCTATTCTTCCTTTTTCCATTCCTCTTCCTGGTGTTTTTCTCCTTCATGTACTCTATCCTAACACTTGTCTAGCCAGAATGGTTTTGAGTGTTGGTTGCTTTTGAGAAATGCACAAAGCAAAATTAGAATGAAGATATATTTGGGAGGAATTGCTTTTTGCTCTGTCTTCACTTTCCATGTATCTGTGCTAATCCTCTACAGGTTTTCTTTGGCAATGTGGATTCATCTGGAATAAAACACAATATTTTTAATCCTCCAATTATTGCTCGGTACATACGTTTGCACCCAACACACTACAGCCTCCGCAGTACTCTTCGCATGGAGTTGATGGGCTGTGATTTAAACAGTAAGTGCCAAGTCATCTCATCTGCTGCCATCTCCCAACCATGAGTAGGATAATTAATTAATGGTCCTACTTTTCCAGAGACTGGAGGTTTTCTCAGCACATTGAACTTTAATGCTAAGACCAGCACAGTCCTGGGCAAATCCAGGACTTGGTCATTCTAACCATGGGATTCCCCATGGGCAGCCACCTCCTACATTACTATTAATATGGCAAATCAAAGTCAAACAAAGCTGAGCAGAGCTGACCAAAAAACAGGGGGCATGTTAACAATGACAGAATCAGTGCAAAAGTTAATCCTGAGAAAGGACATCATGGTGACAATAGTCCTAGAGGGCCAGTAGAGACAGGTTAGTGGAACCAAGGCTCCTCTTGTCCTTGTGATTACATTGTGCTTTCATTTCTTTAAGGCTGCAACATTCCACTAGGAATGGAGAGTAAAGCAATATCAGATGCACAGATTACTGCTTCATCCTACTTAAACAATATGTTTGCCAGCTGGTCTCCTTCACAAGCCCGACTTCACCTCCAGGGGAGGACTAATGCCTGGAGACCCCAGGTAAGAGGCAACCAATTTTCTATTTAACTGATGCAGAATGGGAAGTAGTGGTCGGGAAACAATAAGGAAAGCCCTTGATTGTTTCTTCAGAGGTATTTCTGTCACCTGGTTGTTCCAAAAGAGTGTCAAGAAAAGTTGACTGTGAACAGAAAAGCCCACAGATATTTAGTGGTGCCATGTGATTTCACACAGCATTTATTGGGGAAAATGATCCCTAACTGAACCATCTGGAAACAGAATCTCTATATGCAGTAATAGGCTATTATCTGTCTAAGAATTGTAGTAGCTAAAGTCTAGTTTTACAGAGAGAAATATCAATAATTAGCTCTCTTTGCAGGTTTCTCAGTGTCTCAAAGAAAAGGGTAACAGTCGTGTAGATTTCACTGGGCACAGTTCTTTCCCACAACCACTCAGTATGTTATTTTTCAGTCACTGAATAGTTCTTTGGGATGAATGAAGTTAATGGTCTCTGCTTATTTTGTTTTGTTTTATTTTATTTTATTTTATTTTTTATTTTTCCTCCAGGGGCTTATTTTAAACAAAACAGGTTATATAACACATTGCTAAACTCGCAATACTATAGTCAGTCTCTATATGGCTCAGATATTCATTCAGCAAATATTTACTAAGCACCTTTTAAATAGCTGACCTGGGGATACTGAAATAAATGATGAAAATTTTAGCCTTTAAGTTACTTAGAGTCTAAAAAGGGAGGATGACAAGCAAACAATTAAAATGCAGAGTGTACTTGTGACATGGTTGATAAGAAGGGATTTGGGTATCTCTGGGAGGGACTAGTGACCAACAGGATACTAGTCTAACTGACTTCCTCAGGTGAATAATCCAGAAGAGTGGCTGCAAGTGGACTTCCGGAAGACAATGAAAGTTACAGGAATAACCACCCAGGGTGCAAAATCTCTCCTTACCAGTATGTATGTGAAGGAGTTCCTCATCTCCAGTAGTCAGGATGGCCATAACTGGACTCCATTTCTTCAGGATGGCAAAGTAAAGGTACGTTACTATCATAGGAAAAGCACAATCGGTCCTACTGCTTGATATTTAGAGATATAGCAAGGTTGATACATGATCAAACTTTCAGGATAAACTTTACTGAGTATCTATAGAAATAGAGTGACACCATGAAAAGCATTTTGGGAGGACAACACAGTAACTCCAAGCAAGGGTATATAATCCCTACCAACAACAGCAAAAAAAAAAAAAAAAACAAAGAACTTTTTTCCTTTCTTTTTTATTGTTGTTCAAGTACAGTTTTCTGCCTTTCCCCCACCCCAACCCAACCCCCCAGCCCTCCCCATCTCCCTCCCATTTCCACCCCCATCGGCACCCCCTCCCTCGTTATTGTCCATGTGTCCTTTATACTTGTTCCTGCAAACCCTTCACCCTTCTCCCCTGAAATTCCCTCCCCTCTCCCCTCTGGTCACTGTCAGCCTGTTCTCAATTTCAGTGTCTTTGGTTATATTTTGCTTGCTTGTTTGTTTTGTTGATTAGGTTCCTATTAAAGGTGAGATCATATGGTATTTGTCTTTCACTGCCTGGCTTATTTAGCTTAGCATAATGCCTTCCAAGAACTTTTATTTTAAAATAATGATCTCAAATCAGAGCAAAGAGAGGTGAAAATGAGACAATGTAAAATAGGGAAACTTTCCTAAGGGAAATGCTTATATTAGTGTTGTTATCAGGACACAAAGTTTTGAGCAAAATGCAAGGAAAACTGAATGTGAGACTTCTGCATTGAGTAAGTAATGAACTCAGAAGGAGCTAAAATAGATAATGGTGGAAAGAAGGGGAAGGGAGTAGTCAAAGAACATGTATGAACGACCCATGGACATGGACAACAGTGTGGGAATTGACTGTGGGAGCAGGGGGTGGGCTGGGCGGAGGAGGGCAAAGAGGGAAAAATGGGGACAACTGTAATAGAATAACAATAAAACAATTTTTAAAGAAAAAAATAAAGTAGTTGCAAATAAGTAACACCTCCTGACATTTGGAAGAACCATTTTCAAGTCCACTCTAGAAGAAAGCACTCCTAGGTTAGGTCTCCAGGATTCCCACATAATAAAGTAATAAGATCATAAACATAGATCAGCAATCATAAAACACAACAAAACTACTAGACTGTAAGTAAGCAGAAACAATCAATACAGATTTAGAACCTGAACAACATCCAATTGACATTATCAGATATTTATTATCAAATAATCATGCATAAACTATTTAAAGAAATGAACTATAGAAACGTAAAGATAAATGATAAATTATCTAAAATTATAAGGTAGTTTCTGGGGGGAAACAATACTTTTAGAAATAAAAAACATAATTGTTGAAGTTTTAAAATCAAAAAACAATAGCAAATTAGGCACAAAGAGAATTTAGTCAATTGGAAGATATATCTGAAGAAATTACCCAGAACAGCACAGAAGATGAAGCATATAAAAAA
>PVKU01006488.1:0-102856 GCA_004027475.1 Anoura caudifer
CTTGATATTTCCTTGTACTTCCCTTGGGAACGATCTGATAACAAGGCAGGCAGAACAATGCAAGGACATTAATGCCCTGAGGCCGAGGACCAGGCCCATACATCATTTTCACAATGTCAGACCCTTACTCTCGACCCCTTAGCAGGCAAAATAGTTCCCTACACTCAGGGCCTGTGCCTATGGGATCTGCCCCTCTTCCAGCATCTCCTACTTCAGTACCTGTTGCCAGAAACAGCCCTCTCCTCACACATCTAGTCACTCTCCAAGTAGACTCTAACTCCTAAATATCTCTGGAATTTGTCTTGTTTTTTCCAAGCTATCATCAACTCTGTGTTAGAATTATGGATGTAATTGGCTGGCTGGCTGCTATATTGTAAGCTCCTGAGGGCAGAGATCATGTCCGTCTTATTCCCTGCTGTATTCCCAGTGTTAGGCACATAGCTGCTGCTCAATAAATTTTGACTGAATTCAAATGTTAAGTGAATTATCTGTTTATAACTAGTGGAGGCAAGATGGGACCAAGAAATAGGATGTCTGGATCCTGTGCTGTAATCTCTATCCACATGTTTTCTTTCCTTGTTCCCCATTTATCTAAGACCAAAAATTACTCCATAGGGGTTCTTCCTTTACCAGAGATTTTTTGGGGCAATCTGTCATTCATTTCCCCATGTGGCCACTAGGTGGCTATAATTGCCTACCCAGTCAAGGAGAGGGGCCTGGAGGAGGGAAAACTAGGTTAGGATTAAAGGTGGCCTCATTAAAATTTATGGGTGGGAGGGAAAGTTCTAAAGAAAAAAAAAAAGGAAGACCTACAAGGCCACTAATCTATTAGCATTAGGTTTATTCCTGTTTTTAATTTTTTTTCCTCAAGCACATGCCAGGAAAGGAATGTAGTTTGAGAAATAAAATGCATGGGATAATGCATAGAGGATCTGATTGCAGGTATGGGTGTGTATGGGGTAAAGCACGGAGCTGTGGGAGGGTAAAGACCATAGATTTTTAAGATAACAAGGTGCATTTATTTATTAACATTTACTGACATTTTGGGGTAGGGAGGCTATAAAGCTTTCTACTAGGCACTACCTTATTCTCTAAATATTCAAGAGGATATTTACATGAAGAATATGTAAATAATGCCTTAACCTAAAACCTTGCAAGAACATGAGTGTATGGTCCAAGTCCTCTTGCGGTAACTTGTTTTGGAGGGAGGTGGGGAGGTAGATTATTAAAAGCTGCCTGTCCTCAGTAAATCACAGCAGCTTCCAAGGACTCAGTTGGCAAATATTTCCCACAAGCCTCAGTCCCTATACGCACACATCTCTGGGGTAATAAAAAGTTTTTTTTATTTTTATTTTTTCTTTACTTTTCCTTGCAGGAAGCTTGCCTACTCAATGGGATAAAACACACACATGAAAGGTAAATGCAAATGGTCCTCATAAAGGACCAAATTATGGTATTGAAAAGTTTCCACCATCGCAGCAAATCACAGGTGGACCTGCAGAAATGCTTCTAAATATTGTGTGTATGTGCAGATGTGTATTATTTTGGAGAAAGGTGCTATAGTTTCCATTAGTCTCTCAAACTGGCCCAACATCCTGCCTCTAAGTAGTGTGTGTGTGTACACACACACACACACAAACACACACAGGCCTTCAAAAGTAAAATATCAAAGGTGATGATACAATGTGGCCCCAGGATTCCTGGCACTTGTTTCAATGGTGTACCTTAAGCTGTTACATCTGTTCCCATGGCAGCAATTCCTAAAGCTTTAACTCTCAGGACAAAGTTCATGACTAGTCTAAAACATTTTATTACTGTCTCATATTCTGATCTGGATGTACCCTGGATCTGATTGAAGGGATCTATCATTTGGGCTTATGTCCACAACACCCAATCATGATCAGGATAAGGTTAATGCACCAGCTCCCACATCTCAGTTTAGGGAAACCACATAGATGTTTCATATTGTTTTCATATTGGCAGAACAGCCACTTTATAATAGATCAGCAGAAGCACATAAAGATTTAGTTGTAGAGAGAGCAGGCAATTTGAAACCTGAATGACCTTGGAAGTCAATGATTAGGCATTCAAAATATGAACAGATACACAGTCCAAGTATTGAGTATTCTAGGCATATGGGGGGGAAAGCTGGAAAACATTAAGTGAAATGACACCATTAAAGTGGGGTCAAGGGTAAAGAAAATTGAGAGGATGAACAAGATGGTAGAGAGACTGCTAGAATTAAATCTCTTAGTGGGAGCAGCTCAGCTCCTGCCCTATGGGAGCTTAATGTTTAGTGGGAAGTTGGGCATCCAGCTTCAGTCATCTGACTTAATCATCTCTGTATCCCCAACAGCCACATAATGCCTGGCCAAGGGTATGATGAACATGTTTGTTTCAGGAATGACTGGTACACATAACCCCTGCTATTTAAAATGTCCGAACTCAGAAGCCAAACAGATTGAGATAATGTGGTGACCCTTGCTACTTGACCACTCACTATTTGAAGAGATCTGAAGAGATCCCAATAATAACATTTGTGTTGATAAATCAAAAGATGAAACATTCTCTTGCCCTTAGTAAACAGCCTAGAGGAGTAGACATTACTCTACCATAGTATATCAGTTAAGGATGTATTTGGCTGCAAGTAACAGAAGACTGCTGAAGTTTAACTACAAGGGGTTAATTTTTCCTCACAAAGAATGTGTGTGGTGTAGTGACTCCACTAGATAGTTCATTAATGTCTCAAGTAGCTCCTGTTTTTGTTCTCATGTTTATGGTCTTTTTGACTATTCTACTTCTAGCCTGTATTGTGGGCAGGAAGGAAGAAAAGAAAACCAAGGACAATGCCTGTATCAAAGCAAAAAATTTCCCAGGCATCCTTAGCAGACCTTTGACTATGTCTCATTGATAGGAAATGCACTGCACAACAACCCTTAGCTGTGATGGAATCTGGGACAGTATTTTATATTGACATCCACAACAAAAGCAAGGTCCACTACTGGGGAAAGAGAGAATGGATACTGGGTAAGAACTAGTGATGTCTTCCACAAGAAGTGTGAACACACTATTCATCCATTCATTCTCAAAGAAGTTATTAAGCACTTTATGCCAGGCACTGTTCCATGTACTGGGAATAAAGCAGTGAAAATGACACGCAAGGCTCTGGCTTTATTGGGACTTACACTTTGTTAAGATAAACAACTAGATAAGATCATTTCAGATCATACTAAAAGCTATATACTATATTTGTATGCTTGTATATATGCATACATATGTAAACACACACATACACACAAATATCAAAAGTACTATAAAGACAAAAAACTAGAATCACATTAGAGGGATGGTTGTATGGTCAGAGGCTTGTGTGAGATGATCACAAAGGTTGATCTGTATTACCTATAGATCTACATTTACCTGCATTATCTCTTAATCCTCACAACAAACTTAAGTACTGTTTTTATTTAGATCGAAAAAAGAAGGAAATTGAAGCACAGAGAGAGAGGTTAAGTAACTTGCTGAAGGTCACACAACTAGTAAGTAGCAGAGATGGGCTTTGAACCAAGACAATCATAGGCCACTTACTTAACTACTGAGTGGCACCACCGGCCTGCATGATAAAGAATGCTGTTCCAGTTACCAATTCCTGCTTAACAAAACCATTTCAAGACTTAATGTCTTAAAACCACCACAATTTATTTTGCTAATGAATCTGTAATTTGGGCAGGGTTCAGTGGGGACAGCTCATTTCCATTCCGAAAGGTGTCAACTGGGTGTACTGCTGAAAGCTGATTCACTTTCAAAATGGCTCACTCACATGCCTGGCCAGTCAATCCTGGCTATTGGTTCTTGTCCATGTGGGCCTTTACACAGGGCAGGATGAGCTTCCTCAAAGCATAGTAGCTGGGTTCCAAGAGCAAGTGTCCCAAGAGGACCAGGAGGAAGCTGAATCACCTTTTATGACCTCACCTCAAATCCAAGGGAAGGGAATTAGACTTCACTTCTCAATGGAAGTGTCAAAGTAAGAGTGTAATAAGAGCATGCTGGTTATTAGATATTATTATGGCCATTTTTGGAAAATACAATTGACCACAAATGCAATGGAGGCAAAGGCAGGATCTCCAATCAGTCTTGGGTGTGGATGGAGAGATGGTCTTTGAAGGGTTGTATGTGGAGGTGGGGTGTTGATACTTGAGTAGAGCCTTTTTTGAAAACCTAAGTTGGAATAGTGGCCTCACCACCCATTTTTTTCATTTCATTAATATAATATTGAGCATCTGCTGTCAGGCACAGTGATGGACCCTGTGGATACACTAATTAAAAAATACAATTTCTGCCCTCAAGAAGCTTACAGTTTAGTGGAAGAGTCAGAGAAGTCTGTGAGCCTTTGACATCTTGCTTCCACTTATACACAGCAGTCAAGGGAAGCTTTTATTTTTAATTTTTTAAAATTCTAGCAAACTCTTTTTGTTGAAGATTATTTATTTTTAGAAAGTGGGGAAGGGAGGGAGAAAGAGAGGGAAAGAAATATCAATGATCGGCTGCCTCTTGCACATGCCCCAACTGGGGACTGGCCTTCAACCCAGGCATGTGCCCTGACTGGGAATTGAACTGGTGACCCTTCACTGTGCAGGACAACACCCAACCAACTGAGCCACACCAGGCAGGGCAGCTTTTATTTTTTTATTATTACTTTTTAATCCTTACCTGATGATATGTTTGTTGATTTTCTAGAGAGGAAGGGGGGGAGAGAGAGAAAAATATCTATCAGTTGTCTCCCGTACGTATCCCAAACCTGTAACCTAGTATGTGCCCTGACCAGGGATCAAACCAGCAACATTTTTGGTATACGGGATGATGCTCCAACCAACTCAGACACCCAGCCAAGGCCCAAGAGAAGCTTTTAAAGTTCTATTTAAAGTCTGCCAAGACTTCCTACTCCTGTTAAGAGGATGTAGGGACATCCTTACTCTTGTCCACAAGGAGATGATTTGGCTCTTCCAGGATCTTGTCTCCTTCAATGGCCTTTAAGTTTCTGAAACTCCCCCAGCAGCTTTCTGCCAGGACCTTCTCATGTACTGTTTCTCTGCATGCAAAGGTCCAGTCTCTATTCATCATTCGGCCAATTCCTGCTGCTTAAAGTTTTTGCTTAAATGTTTCTTAGAGAAGACTTTCCTGATCCCTTCAATTATGTCAAATCTTTCTTCACACCCTCTGAGGCTGCCCTGAAACATCATAGTTACAATTCCAGTATTTATTTTTTTCTTTTTAAAAAATATATTTTATTGATTATGCTATTATAGTTGTCCCATTTTCCCTTCACTCCCCTCCAACCTGCACACCTCTCCCACCCACATTCCCCACCTTTAGTTCATGTCCATGTGTCATACTTACAAGTTCTTGGCTTCTACATTTCCCATACTATTCTTACCCTTTCCCTGTCTATTTTCTACCTATCATCTAGACTATTTATTCTCTGTACCTTTTCCCCCTCTCTCCTCCTCCCACTCCCCTGTTGCTAACCCTCCATGTGATCTCCATTTCTGTGGTTCTGTTTCTGTTCTAGCTGTTTGCTTAGTTTGCTTTTGTTTTAGGTGTGGTTGTTAATTATTGTGAGTTTGCTGTCATTTTACTGTACGTTTTTTATCTTCTTTTTCCTAGGTAAGTCCCTTTAACATTCCATATAATAAGGGCTTGGTGATGATGAACTCCTTTAACTTGACCTTATCTGAAAAGCACTTTATCTGCTCTTCCATTCTAAATGAAAGCTTTGCTGGATAGAGCAATCTTGGATGTAGGTCCTTAGCTTTCATGACTTGGAATACTTCTTTCCAGCCCCTTCTTGCCTGTAAGGTCTCTTTTGAGAGATCATCTGACAGTCTTATGGGCACTCCTTTGTAGGTAACTCTCTCATTTTGTTTTGCTGCTTTTAAGATTCTCTCCTTATCTTTAATCTTGGGTAATGTAATTATCAATGTGCCTTGGCCTGTTCCTCCTTGGGTCCAACTTGCTTGGGACTCTCTGAGCTTCCTGGACTTCCTGGAAGTCTATTTCCTTAGCCAGAATGGGAAAGTTCTCCTTTATTACTTTTTCAAGTAACTTTTCCTCTTGTTGCTCTTCCTCTTCTCCTTCTGGTACCCCTATAATTTGGATGTTGGGATGTTTAAAGATGTCCTGGAGGTTCCTAAGCCTCTCATTTTTTTTGAATTCTTGCTTCCTTATTCTTTTCTGATTAGATGTTTGTTTCTTCCTTCTGGTCCACTCCATTGATCTGAGTCCCAGTTTCCTTCCCATCACTATTGGTTCCCTGTACATTTTCCTTTATTTCAGTCAGCATAGCCTTCATTTTTTTCATCTAATTTGCAACCAAATTCAACCAATTCTGTGAGCATCCTGATTACCAGTGTTTTGAACTGTGCATCTGATAGGTTAGCTATCTCTTCATTGCTTAGTTTTATTTTTTCTGAAGCTTTGATCTGTTCTTTTGTTTGGGTCATTTTTTTTTTTTTTGGTCATGCTGTACCTGTTACGTAGTGAGGGACAGAGCCTTAGGTGTTCACCAGGGCAGGGAAACCCAGTTGCTGGTTTGTGACGTATGTGGGGCAGGGATCTGAGAGGGAACAATGGTGCTTGCTTGGCTCTCTGCCGGATTTCAGTCACTTCCCCCGCTTCCCACAAGCAAATTGGGCCCTTCTGGTACTGATTTCTGTGTGGGTGGGTTTGTGTATGTCCTGGGACCCTGTGGGTCTCTCCAACAAACTCTCCTGTGAGGCTGGGAGTTTCTTCCGGCACCTCAACCCTCACAGGTGTTTTCAATCGGTGGTTTGAGGCTCTATTTCCTCGTGCTAGGACCCTGGGTTGCATAGTCTGTCTCGCTCCCCAGTTTCACCTGCTTTATCTGCGCATGAATGTAGGACTGCCCGGCCCAGCAGCCGCCTTGTGCACCGCGCCCCTCCACAATCTGCCACCACACTGGGTCTGCCAACTACAGCTCTGCACGCCCAGGGTCTGCCTGCTGCCGCCTTGCATGCCCACGGTCCTCCAGCTGAACTGCTGTGAGCCCTCTCCATCCCAGCTCCCTGACTCCACCCCTCCTACCAGTCTGGATGAATGTGTCTACTTTAACTCCTTGGTTGTCAGACTTCCATACAATTCAATTTTCTGTCAGTGCTGATTTTTTTTTTACTTTTAAATTGTTGTCCTTATTTTGGTTGTGCAAAGAGGCAGAGTGTGTCTACCTATGCCTCTATCTTGGCCGTAAGTCCCCAATTCCAGTATTTAGTTTAATTTATTGTTTAATGTCCATCTTCCTCCCTTCTTAGACTATAAGCTCCAGGGAGGGCAGGGACCAGGTCCCTAGCCTAGTGCCAGCCCAGAGCAGTTAATCAACACTCATAAAATCAACAAATACAATGTGATAAATGCTACAAAAGGGCTAAGTATGAAATGCCTCAGGAACATCTAAACCCAGTCTGGGGAGATCAAGGAAGGCTTTTTGTTAAAAGTATCATCTCAAACTGAGATCTGAAGGACAATGAGGTAGCCAAGTGAAAAGGATGAAGAGGGTAAAGAGAAAAAATAAATGGCATAAATAGCGCACAGTTTAGAGGTGAAACAGTGTGTGGAAAGCTCAGAAGCAGAAATGCAACACTAAGTAAAGCTAAGAGGAGAGGGGAGGTGTAAGAAGGTTGGGCAACGAGAGACATTAAGGCCAGACAATGTAAAACAAATTAAGTTTCTTTTTAAATTGAGATATAATCCATATACATACTAAAATATTCACCCTTTTAAAATATGTAACTCAGCCCTGGCTAGTGTGGCTCAGTGTACTGAGCTCTGGCCTGCCAACCAAAGTGTTGCTAGTGTGATTCCCAGTCAGGGCACATGCCTGGGTTGTGGGCCAGGTCCCCAGTTGGGGGTGTGAGAGAGGCAACCAGTTGATGTGTCTCTCACACATCAATGTTTCTCTTCCTGTCTTTCTCCCTCCCTTCCCATCTCTCTAATAAATAAAATGTTTTTTTTTTAAAGTACACAATTCAGGGTCAAGGATTTTATAGAGAATGGCATGATCAGACTTGCATTTTAAAAGGTCACTTTGCTGTATAATGTCAAGACAAAATGGAATGGAGGGGAGAAAAAGAGAGGGGAATAACATGGAGACAGAGACTGATGCTACTGCAGCAGCCAGGAAAGATGAAGGCAGCCAGAACTAAGTTAGTGGCAGTGGGGATCAGAGAATATGAGCTGAAGTTGTAAAAGAATTGCACAACTCAATAATTTACTGGGAGGGGGTCTGGGGCAGCAGGAGTACTCCTGGATGACATCCAAGTTTTCTGGCCTGTGTGACTAAGATGATGATGAATCCACTGGTGATGAAGGGGAATGCTGCGGGAGAAATCTGATTGGAGAGGAAGATGATCTGTATGTAGTTAGCTATATGAATAACTTTGGGGCATGCAAATACAGAAGTCCAGATCTTACTGGATATATGGGACTAGATCCTGAAGAGAGCTCTGGGCTAGAGTTATAAGTATGGGAATTACCAGTAGAAAAACTATTGCCAAAGTCAAGGATAAGACCACCTCAATAATGCAGCATTATTTAACTAGAAGGCCTAGGAGAAACAATACCTAAGGAAAGAGAGGAGAAGGTGGACACTCGGAAGGAAAAGCCAGAGGGGTGAGAGAGACCCCAGGAAAATGGTGCCATAGAAGCCAGAGAGAGGATATTTGAGAGGAGAGAGTGGTAAACAGTGTGAAATGTTACAGAGGTCAAGAAAAGGACTTGAGTTTCCATGATTTAGCAATCAGCAAAGTGGTGGTGTATTAGAATAGTAGTTAGATGAGAAATGAATGTGATAGTCATAGATGAAATTCAACTGCATGCAGTAGGGAGGAATTTTCTGGCTTTGTAACCATGCACAGAACACTTTCCTTCCTTTAGATTCCATTTAACCATAAAATATAGGTAACAGATGTACAATTTCATTAAAGACAATAGGCATAAACCAGGACATGGACACTTAAAAAGAAGCAACCTCCAGTGTTGTTGAGATTAAAATAAGATGTGGGAAAATGCCCAGCAGTATAAAAGGTCCTTGGCACACAAAAATTTTAGTTTTCTTTCCCTCTCCTTATGCTAGCCACTATTTATTTAGTAATGAATGCTTCCCTTGGGATTCTCCGAGATTCGGCATTATTCAGCATCTAGGTAATATCTATCATGATTAGAAAGTCAGTAGACCATATCTGTGACTTAACATTTGGTTTTTG
The DNA here is from genome assembly GCA_004027475.1 of Anoura caudifer. Taxonomy (NCBI): domain Eukaryota; kingdom Metazoa; phylum Chordata; class Mammalia; order Chiroptera; family Phyllostomidae; genus Anoura; species Anoura caudifer. Next base: position 9,276 of record PVKU01006488.1, read on the forward strand.
ACCTAACAACAGTGTTTGTGCCTCCATTAGGAAAATTATTTGCATCCAGTAAAATGTGGTTTGTTTCATATCATGCTGGAGTTTAGCTTATTTATATAAATCAGGGGAAAGCAAGGAAATGGGACAATTATTGGGAGCAAGAGTAACTAAAGTTCGCACTTTGCTTCTTCAGTTTAAGGTGCTATTCATAACTCTTGGTCACAAATCTTCTCACCTTACAATCATCATGAGTCTCCCTGAGTTGAGAAATGACTAATAGTAAGCTTGACTGTTCAGCAAAATAGCTACCAATTATTTAGCGCCTTATGGCTAGCATTTTATGTTAGTTCTTCATCCTTACTACAATATAAGGTATTTAATATCCCTGTTTTACAGATGAGGGAACTGCGACATTTGGGATAAGTAGCTTGGCTCAGGGTCAACTTGGATTCTAGGTGATACCAGACTTCAAAGCTCAAACTCTTTCTCTAATGGAGGGAGTGGATAACTCCATTATGTGGCTCTGGAATACATTTTAGGAGTTATACAATTTTAATATAGAATCTTTTTTAAAACTTAGTTGATTTTAACTTACTAATCTTAACTAATTTAGTCTGATATGAAAATGACTCCTTGTCCAGAGAGTTAGATGGTGAAAGGCCCAAGAGCCAGCAGAGATGCAGGGGGAAGCTAGCTTGGGCTAGCATTCACCAGATAAAACTGTAACTTGAAAGACAATCAGTTGCAGAAGGTGTCAAGACAATTCTGCTGAAACAACTGGGGCTTGACAAGAAATAGAAAGCAAGGCACTTCTATCTGGCCAGTCAACGGAAAAGTGTAAAGAAACTTACAAGTCAATGTCAAAAGGGAAAAAATGTTTGGTGTTTGCCAGATGTGGAATGGAGAGAAAGGTTTCTGGTTAGGAAGTAGAGGGCAGGACTGAGTCAGGTGTCAGTCTTCAGTGAAGCGTGTGGAATGATCAGAAGGTAAGCAGATGAAAGTGAGGAAGAGAAGTAGAGGGGTATACAGCCAGACTGCAGGAGCCTTTTCACACAAAATGGGGGAATCTGGAAGCAACTCTGGAGATAAAGAAATTCCCTCAAGTGTGTGGTCTGTTTCCAGGTTCATTTTCCATATTATTTTAAAGTATCCTTTTGGGATTACCCACTTTTATAAACAAATGTTTGATTATAAAACACTATCTCTAATTCTGTCTTTCTATATACGTTTTAATGTTTTTTTTTTAACTTATTTTTCTTTATTATAGAATATGTGCTCTTCACAGAAAATTCCAGGTAGAGAAACATAAAGATGAAAAACAAAAATCTTTCTTATTGCTATCACTCAGCATAAACCATTATTAATATTCTAACCACTTCCTTTCAGTATTTTCCTACATGGTTGAGATTATACTACATAAGTGATTTTATATTGTTTTATGCAATTAAAATTAGATCATAAGTATTTGCTCATGTCATTTTATCAATGTGGCAAAAGGTTAATCAGATCAGTAATCTAGGTGAAGAATTTATATATGAGTATTCATTGTAGTCTTTCATCTTTTCTGTAGGTTGGAATATTTTTTTAATTAAGCAGTTACAGGTGGGAAGGGACGTAATCTCAATGAAAAAGCAAGGGAATGACGACCCATTCCAGGAGACTGGCTGGGTGAGGGCAGGAGAGGTATGTGAAATATGGAAGATCATTTGAGGCTTTAAAGATCTGACTACTATTATATTTATTAAACCAGATGATGGATACATGTGTTCATTTTAATATTCTCTGTGGCTGATCTATGCTATAGATATTCTTTTCAACCTATTAAATAGTTCTCAATAGATGAAATTCTTACGTTAAAAACCTCCGTATTTGACATTTTAATGGTTTCTCATAAGCTTTCATTGCTATGTAACTTTCTCATGCAAACTAGCTTCCAGTTTGCAGTTTTTTCTTTTCTAAAATTTTATTTCTTCTTAGAGAGAGGGGAAAGCAGCAAGAGGGAGAGAAACATTGATGTGAGAGAGAAACGTCGATCAGTTGCCTCTCGTACATGCCCTGACTAGGGACTGAACTCACAACACAGGTGTGTGCCCTGACTGAGAATCGAACCAGCAAACTTTCGCTTTGCAGGCTGATGCTCAACCAATTGAGCCACACCAGGCAGGTCTGCAGTCTTTTTTTAAAAACAGATATAATTCATATACCATAAAATCCACCATTTTAAAGTATATAATTCAAGAATTTTTGGTATATTTACCAGGTTGTGCAGCTATCACCAATACTTAATTCCAGAATATTTTCATCACTGCAAAAAGAAATCCCATACCCATTAGTAGTCATTTCCCATCTCCTCCTCCCAAACCCTAGCAAACAATGATCTATTTTCTTTCTCTGTAAAGTTGTTCTGGACCTTTCATATAAATAGAATCATACAATATGTGGCCTTTTATGTCTGGTTTCTTTCACTTAACATGATGTTTTCAAGGTCCACCCATGTTGTAGCATGTATCAGTACTTCATTCTTTTTATGGTTGAATTGTACAGACATACTATATTTTTGTTTATCCATCCCTTAGCTGATGGACATTTGGGTTGTTTCCACTTTGGGGTTATTATGAATAATGCTCCTATGAAGATCCACATACAAGTTTTTGTGTGGACATGTTGCAATTCTCTTGGGTATATACACCTAGAACTGAAATTGCTGGGTCATATGTAACTCTATATTTATAATTTTCTGAAGCACTGGCAGTTAGTACTTTTCTTGACCTCCATGAAGCACCTAGCATCAATGATACCCTCTGGAACTGTCTTCTTGCTTTACCACAGTAACACTATCTGGTGTACCTACCACCCTAACAATTTCCACGTTTGGCTTCTCTTCTCTCCCCTTCACTCTTCAAAGTTCCTCCAATGTTCTGGCCTCTACTCATAACTTGATATACTAACAATTCTTACCCTTTAAAGAGGTACCAACACCTACTATAACTTTCTATCATTAACTTAACCACTCTAGTCAGGTGAGGTGCACATTCTACTTCCTCAGTACTTTCTTACTCAACATGGACTGCTCTCCTTCCTCCTCTCTGTTTATAAATCTTAGTATTCTTTTGGGGCCTACTTCAAATACAGCTTCATATGAAAGTTCCTCAAGTTCCTCTTTCCCCCACCAGATCTCTCTTCTCTAAACACTCAGATTTTATAGCCCGTAATAATCATCACTACCACATATTGATTAATGAGGGTATTTTTTGTGTTCATGTCTGATCTCAAAAAGTGTCTCTCCTTTCTCCAACAAGCTAATCCCTTGGTTGCTAAAAATTTTCAAGTTGCTTTAAAAGATGCACAATGAAAAAAATTCCCTTCCCAGTGATAACTACTACAGTGTCTTGTGTACTATTCCAGGAATATTCTATGGATATTTATATTTGTTTTCTTTTATCAATAGTTCTATATTACATGAGCTTTTCCGTGCCTTTCCTTTTGTTCCCTCACATGTTAGTTTTTAAACTAGAACTTCACTAATGTTTTCAAAAGTGTAACTATATCACATCCAGATTGTACTTTGATTAGATATTTTTCTCCTCAAAGAACTAGAGATTAATGAGAAATGATTTCTTCACAGGAATCACACTACTTTTTGTCTCATTTGGCTTCATTTATTAATGTAATCATGAGGTTACTTAAATTTGTTTACACAAACAATAAATGGATAATTTCTCATTATAAAAATTCAAAATTATTAATAAAGCTAAATATTCCCCTTCACTATTCTCTCCCCCAAGTAAACCCTGTTTCCAGTTTGGAATGTATATATCCAGAATTTTTTCTTTTTTCTTTTTTCTATGTCCAGAATTTTTAAAGGCATTTATATACGTATAAAAGTACCTGTAAAAACGATAGTATTGTTTTTGCCTTCTTTGAATACAAATTAACTAAATAATATAATATGTATAGGGTTGGGACAATGTAGGTTTACAGTTCTGAGTATGTGAAACACAAAGTTTACTCTTGTTTTAATATTTGTTAATTATTATGTTATTTTCCATATGAACAACTGTAAATCTACTTTTGCCCCACACTGTATTGCTTCACAGCTTTCTTTTTTCCATTCAACAACATAATAGAGAATCTTACTATGAACCATGTAACTTATTTTTCTTAATCGCTATGTAGTTTACTTAGCTGTTCCTTACTGTTGGAGATTTAGGGTGTTTCCAACTTTTTACTATGATAATCTTGTAATGAACATCTTTGTACAAGTCACCTGATATGCACAAATATGAAGACTATTTCTCTAGGGTAGATGGTAAGAAGTAGAACTTCTGCTAGAAAACATGTAAGTTTAAAAGTGTACTAGATACAATTAAATTAACCGTGGCCAGTTCTATAGTATAGTTGTTGTAGAGAATAAGTTATATATGTGACCATCAATTTCACATACTAGTTCCTTAAAACTCCAGGAATCCCATGGACTTAGAAGTCATTTAGTATATCATAGAAAGATAAATTGGAAAATATAAGTTCAAATCCTGTTCTATCAACTTATCTTAGCAATCCTTTCAATATCTGGGCCCCAGTTTCTGTACCTATAAAATTAAAGTAACATTTCTTTTTTATTTTAAAAAATATTTTATTTATTTATTTTTAGGGAGAAGGGGAAGGGAGGGAGAAAAACATCACTGTGTGGTTGCCTCTCATGCACCCCCTATTGCGGAACCGGCTGACAGTCCCTGGCATGTGCTGTGACTGGGAATCGAACCAGCAACCCTCTGGTTCACAGGCCAGCACTCAATCTACTGAGCCACAGCAGCCAGGGCTAAAGTAACATTTCTTAAAATATGCATCCTTAACCATTGGTAGCACACGAAATGCTTTTATTTTTATTGATTTTATTTTAGTAATTATTTGTATTTTAAAATGAATTACAAAAATATAATTACCCTATCAAATCAAGGATTTATGGATATTATTTCTTAGTATGATAAAATGTACTCTTTAAAGAACATTCATTTAAGTTAAAGAAAAGTAAACTGACTTAAAGGTTACGCATATAATAGTATACAGTGGGTATATAAATATCACAAATCATGCACATGATAATATATGAAGAATTAAAGTGTCTCTCTATGAAATCAAGAAGTTATTAGTTTAAGCACTAGATCCTAGACTTTTATATTTCAATGACCAGTAAAACATTTAAAAAAATAAAGTTAGTGATCAACATGGAGTTGCTGACTTTTTCTTGTGCTAAGAATATTAAAAACAACAAAGCTTGCCCCAGCCAGGTGGCTCAGTTGGTTGGAGCACATCCCTATACGCCAAGGTTGCTGTCCAATGGCCCATCAGGGCACATACAAGAATCAACCAATGAACGCATAAATAAGTGGAACATCAAATTGATGTTTCTCCCTCCTGTCCTCTCTCTGAAAGCAATAAAGAAATAAATAAATAATTCTTAAAAGAACGACAAAACTGAAACTTATACCATTACCATTATTTAGTAAAAAGATATTAAAAATGTTTTATAACTATAAAAGTACATGTATGTTGTTAAAATTGTACAGAAATATAAAAAATCATTTGCTTTCTCTCTATAAAAATCATGGGCATCCTTCTATACAGTTCTACCTCATTTGTAAAAAGGACATTTTTAACAAATATATTGTAAATACATAGGTATGCGTACATATTGACATATTGACATATATTATACATTTATTACATATATGATCTATTACATGTTCACTCTGTATAAAAATATTTATAAGAAATATGTAATCTCAGAACAAAGAACAGCCCTTACCACGAAAGGACAGGTGACAACCTTACTTAGACATTTTGGGAACCACTGGCTTAGATGACCTTCCAACTCTTAATTCCATGATATCCTTAGCATTTACATGCCTTTCATTATTATCACTAACCCAAATATTTAAAAAAGATAAGTAGGAATCTCTTTAATATATCCTTGGGTAGAAAATCATAGATTGCAAAGTGCTTTGATTTCAGTTCTCTGACCTGCTTTGTTGCACCAGTTCATGTCTGTGCTCTGGTTCATATCAGGGTTTTACCCTGGGGTCCACAGACTTCAGGGTATTCATGAAACCATGAAAACATATATGATACTTTGTATACAGTGGTAGTCCAGTACCCATCGTTTATTTGTTCCCGAACTTGTGACGAATGCCAAAACTGACCAGTACTGAACAAGTGATAAGTAATGAAGCATTTTCTCTTGTGGGGTGGTATTGTGACTCACATAAGTTCTAGCAAGTGCAACGAGTTCCTGAGCAGGTGGAGTGCTGAAACATTTTTCTCACCAAAATGCAACAAGTACAGGGTATGACCAATTCTGAAGCCAACAAATACCAAGGTATGACTGTATTTACTGTTTTTCTGGGGGAAGGGTTTACAACTTCCTATGATCCAAAAAAGGTTAGACACTATTGCTTTGGGAAAGTTTCTTGATTGTGCTTTATATAAATAATTCTATTATTATTAGCTTTCAAGTCCCTTACAATGTTTTTCCTTGCAGGGGGGTGGCATCTAACTTTTGGGTTGCATTTGACAGCTGCATGCTTCAGTTCCTCATTCTTACCTTAATGGTCTTTTCATTAAAAACAAAAAAAAACATTTTCCCCTACCAATTAGTCATATGGTAATTTAATTACTTAATTTTTTTTAAGTACTGAAGAATATTAAAAGGTACACAGTGGTACCCATGTTGAAACTGACAGGGAAGGGAGATAAGCAGCTAGAGAAAGCCAGACACATAGGATCAGATAAAAGGCCTGAGGACAGCCAGAAGAGGTAGGTAAAAGAAATATAGAGGAAGAGAAAACAGAGAGAGATATAAGAACAGAGAAGATAGAGAAGGATGGCAGAAAAACAGACAGGTTGGCAAGAAAAGAAAGGAGCTGACTAACAGAGAGGCAGGCAAGATCACTGAGAGGAACAGAAACAGACAAAAGAAAAGTGGTAAAAAGAGAGAAGACAGAGAAAGAAATAACACAATAACAAAAAAAGAAGACAAAGTGATGATATGTTTTATACTACCCAGTGCTTTATGATTTATAAAGTGCTATGACATACATTATTGCAGGCAGGAAGACTCCAGCAGGCAGATAGGGTGATGGAGGGATAAAGGCCAATCAGACAGAAGAGAAGGAAGATGGCCAATCAGAAAGAGAAGCTAGAATGGAGTCCAAGACACAGTTAAGAGGAAAGACAAAACCAAGAAAAGAGAAGTGAGAGAGGGAAAGTCAGGAGAGAGACAGAGATGGAGACTGAAATCGTTAAATTCAGGAATACAGGCAGTAAAAAAGCAGAAATGAAAGAACAGAGCATTGTGCATCAAAGTATTATCACCTTTCTGGAGAGAATTAAGATAGGGGCTACAGCTTTATTTCTCCCAACAAGTTATAACACCTCCAAGGTGGCATGTGAGAAGAATCAAAGGAAGGATGAAAAGGGAGAAAAGTGTTAGTAAGAGGGAGAGTTTTTTAGACTAGGAGGAAGACAAACTTCTTGGACAGTCATAGGTCAACAATCAAAGGGTGCTGCTGAACCTAAAAGGATCTAGATTCACACGCCTTTAAAAAATGCATACAGATATGGGAAAGGCAAAGTAGGCCTATATCTACTCTATCTGCATGTAAGCTCAGCTTCCAAACTATCTGTACTTACTAAATTGTACCTATGTTTGTAAGGTATTTTTCAGTACCACCAGTGCTTTTCTCAATTATTCTATCAGTCATGAGGAGACAAGCAGAGGTAGGCTCTCATCAAGACAATTTATTATTCAGAGTAGGAGATTAGGAGAGAGCAAGACCTTCCTAAGCACTCCTCAGGTACTGGTAGTACAGGCATGTGTCTAGCAACCAATCAATCAAAAAGACAAGTGCCATAAAGTAGAATCAAAAAGACAAGAGATGGTAAACCCAGTGAAATATGAAGGGGTACTGACAGACTAACAGTGGAAGAAGCATCCAGCAGAAATAGAAGAGAAGTAGGAAGGAGTGCAGCAAAAAGTAAGTACACAAAAATATGCAGACTCTTTTCTGGAACAATATCCAAGAAATGTGAAGTAGTGACTAACTCTGAGGAAAGGAACTAAGGGCTGGGGGAGAAAAATAGCAAGAGAGGCTTACTCGTCACAGGACACTTTTAGTACTTAAAACATTTTGTACCACGTGTATGTACTATCTATTTAAAAATTGATTAAAAAATAAGAAGAAAAACAAAAGCAAGCCAATACATGGACAGCAGAGCCAGCCAGGCAGAGATCAAAAAGGCAGGAAGATAAGGAGAGATGGGGAAAATGGCAAAAAGACTGAGGCAGACAGACTGAGGAACCCGAAAGACAAAAAGAAAAAGAGACAAGTGAAATGGAGGTAAGCAGTGAGAGAAGGCACGGCAAGGGACAGGGCAAGAAGGCAGGTAAGACTTCAGGGCAAGGAGCTCACTGAGATGTTTGGGGTAGAGAGCTCATCACCGTTGATGGGATGTTGAAATAGAGGAAGTCAAGGGAGAAAAAAACTGATAAGCAGAAAGACAACAAAGATACAAGCATTAAATATAGAATAGCAGCAAGCAAGTAGGTAGATAGGCAAGACAGACATAAAGGGAAGCAAGGAAAAATCATTAACTTAACTGGCATAAATAAGAGGAGGAATAAGTAGAAAGGTAAGATAAGAGAAAAACCAAGACAGAACCATGGCAAGGCCTGGAAGGTAGACAAATCATGGCTAAAAAAGTGATAGAGACAGGCAGGCAGGCAGGGAGACAGATGGCTGGAGAGAGAGTGGTGGGCAAACAGCCAGAGAAGCAGACAGACAACCAGGGAGAGAAAGAGGCTGGCAGCCAGTCAGGGAGGAGCAGACCGGCAGGCAGGCAGACAGACACCATAATAGGAGTAAGCAGGTAGAGAGACAGGCGGAAACAAGGATAGAAGAAGAAAAATCAAGAAGTCAGTAGGGAGAGAAGGGAATAGGAGAAGCAGGCAAGAAGAGGAGGAGATGGACAGGAGGAAGAATCAGGCAAATTAACAGATCCATATGCAAAACACACCTGAAAGAATGATGAATGTTAGCACAGGGATGCACACAGCCACCTTTAGCCACCTACACCTGCAGCTCATGGCACATGTGGCAGGCAGGCAGAGGCACTCGGCACAGAGGGAGAGAGCACAGAGGCAGAGAGACTGTGGTGCACATGTGTAGGGTTGTCAACAGGCACGTGGGGACACTCTTCCTAGACACACACAGAGGGGCCAGAAAGAGGGGGGAGTCAGGCACTCATGAAGAAGAGGCACATGCAGTCAGATCCTGGAAGACAGAAGTAAACAGAAAGAAGACAGACGTGGATAGTTACTTAGAGGTAAAAGAGCCTGAGAGTCAAAGGGATGAGTGAAAAATAAAGTCTCAGTGAAAAATACACATACAGAGAAGCCCATAGACAGAAAAAAGGAAATGAATACGCAGATGAACTAGGAAGAGACACTGAGAAAGAGGACAGAATACAATCAAATGGAAGAGGGATAGAAGTTAGACTCATACAGGAATGATATGGGAGTAGAGGCAAGAGAATTCCAAAGACCAGGTTAAGGAAAGGTGGAAATCAATGTACAATAAAGTACATTAGTGTGTGTGTGTTTTGGCTGGGTGGGTGGGGGGGCGGGTAGGTGGCACATCAATAAAGAACATTTTAGCCTCCTAGCAAAAATCTGCGTAGTGTTCCTTGACACCAATACTTTCTGGTTATTGCCTACCTATCCCACACTCTTAAGGTGCTCCTGAACACTGCAGGGGTTGCTGGGTGGCTGGCTGCTATACTTAAAAGGTAGGGAAATAACCCAGGAAAGAAATGACTCCACAGATATAGGGTGGGAAGCTAGGAAAGGGACAAAATGAGATCAAAAGAACACGAGGAAACTAGAGTAACAAAAGGGTGACAAGAACAAAAAAGAGTAGAACTGAGATGAGCTATTCACCCTCCTTTCTTTGCTAGCCTTGCTCACATGGCAAATTTTATTTTACGACTTCTCTAATCAAGTCTCTGGATGAGAAAGCTACTTTTGGACTCTTTTTCAGTCTTCCATTTGATTACCACTTTTAAGGTAAACACTGGGTACGACTGGAAATTAAGGGTGAGAATCAGATGAAATGATTAGTACAATCCCCTACCTCTTTCTTTTTCTCAGTTCCAGTTACTTTTCTCTTTCATGGTACCTCAGTTTCTTCCACTTTACATTGTTGGAGATCATGGAGGAAGGGAAATACACTGAAATAGGAGAAAAGAGAAAATCATTTCACAATCTTCAGACTTGACTCTCTCCCTTTTATTCTAAAGACATGTTTTATTTATTCCTAAATTAACTTTCCAAGTCAGATGAATTTTATATTCAAGTAACTGGGGAAGGGAAAGGCCAGGTAAAGGAGAAAAGAGTGAAAATAAAATATATAATTATTAATCACCGAAAAGGCTGGGCAAAGGGGAGAATCAAACATGGACTCCTTTGAAAAAAACTCAATCATTGTATCTATTCATATCTCTGCCCCAAAAGTCACTAGGATTTCTACCACTTTTTTAAAGAAAGAAAGAAAAAAAATCCAGTATCACTTCTCACTTGAAAGATACGTACACAATTAAATGCGTTTTGACTCCAATGAGGTATGTAGAAACAGTTATATATAAACATATATTTCATCTTTTTCCTTTTCAATGCCTGAAGGGGAAAAAAAACCCTTCACATCAAACCACTCCCTTCTGAAGTATTCAGAAAAAAAAAAAAAAAAAAGCGCTTTTCTTTAGAGAAGGGAGGTGGTGAGGAAGAGACTAGTAAAGAAAAGAAAAAAATTAAATGTAGTTGGACTAGTATCTAACTAGTTAACCTTTAACAATTTATGCTGATGTCAGACTGAGCATGAGTACTGATTAATGCCCCCCCTCAAATATTTTTTATAAGGGGGAGTTAGTCACAGCAGCCATTTTTGTTTTATGCAGAAATCCTTCATGCCCCCCCACCCGCGCACACACACACTCAGTACACAAGGAAAATATCTCTATTAATAATCTGTGCACTAATCAGTTATGAAAAAAGGGAGAAATTTGTGGGTTTCTGGGTAGAGGTTTGGAGATGGGGGTGTAACAGGGAGGAGAATGGGGTGGGGGTGAAAAATGAAATATTAAGCCAGCCATTTTGTTTTAAAAGGGGATTTTCCCCCCTCTCCCTTTCTTCATGGAGGGGGTGGCGGTGCTGGAGGGGGGGTTGTTTTAAAAATAATTTCAAGGCGGCCATCTTAGTGCCTCAGCTCTGAGAAATATTTCTGAGCGCCCCCCTCAGAATTTAAATATATTTAAAGTAACGGAGAGGGGGGTAGAGAGAAGTCGAAAACTTTTATATATATATATATTTTTTTAATCCCCCTTTCTTGTTCTCTTGGAAGGAGAGGAGAAAAAAAGTCTCTGCTCAATTTTTTCCAAGAAAAATTTTGGGGGTGGTTTGGCCCCCCTCCTCAGACAGCGGCCCCGAGGGTGGGGGTTTTGGAGGGGGGTGGCCCGGGGGTTCGGGGGGCTGGGGGAGGCTGAGAGGAGGAGGAGGAGGACGCCGCCGCCGAGAAGGAGGAGGAGGAGGAGGAGGAGGTGGTGGTAGCGGTGGGGGAGGCGGGCGGGCGGTGGGTGGGGGGGTGGTGGGGGGGCCAGAGCCACAGGATGGCTTCCCCTCTGAGGGACGAGGAGGAGGAGGAGGAGGAGATGGTGGTGTCGGAGGAGGAAGAAGAGGAGGAAGAAGAGGGCGACGAGGAGGAGGAGGAGGTGGAGGCGGCCGACGATGACTATGAGGACGACGACGAGGGAATACTCGGGCGCGGGCCGGGCCACGACCGGGGCCGCGACCGCCACAGCCCCCCCGACTGCCACCTTTTCCCGCCGCCGCCCCCGCCGCCGCCGCCGCCGCCCCCGCCGCCAGGTAAGCGGCCGCCCGACTCACCCCCACCCCAGCCCGAGTGGGAGCCGCCAGCGTGCGAGGCCGGGCGGGGGCGAGGCACCCACCGCGCGGCCGAACCGAGACGAATCCAGGATGCGTAACGCCGTCTCGGGCCCGTAGCCCGCGGCGGTTCGGGCGGTCCGAGCGGTCCCCGCGGGCAGCAGCCGCGGCCGCGGGGCCGGGCCTCCTCCCCTCCCCCGCCGCACCCCTCCTCCGCTGCCGCTGCTGCCGCCGCCCGGGCTGGAGAGCGCTGGGCGCGAGCTGCGCGCGCGGACCGGGCCACTCGGTCGCGGCTTTCGGGGGAGGAGGAGGAGGAGATATTTTTTTTTACCCTCGGCGGGGAGGGGGTAGGCAGGAAACGGCCAAGGCGAACCCAGGGCCCCCTCCTTGGCCGAACGAGGGACCGCGGAGACCCTGGCGGCCGGACGGCGGCGTGGGGGAGGGGCGCGTGGGGGAGGGGCGGCCGCGCGGGCACCCCTCGGGCGCCGGCCCGGGTGGGGTTGAACTGAGGTAAAGTGGGGTTTTTGCGTGTGGAGCGGACCGCGGCCCTAACCCTCTCCCCTCAGGAGTTGGGAAGGCAGGGGAAGCGGTGTCCATCGGACCCCCACCTGTGGGGACTTCTGTGCCCGCCAACTCAGGGGCGTGCGGTGGGGGAGGGGTCGTGTGAATGTTTGTGGGCGGCTGAGGACTGGGGCAGGTGGTGGCCACGCTCCACGCAGACCACTTCCTGGAATCACTTGCTCCTACCCTTGCTCCCCACAGCTCGTCATAGGAAGACCAGGCACCTAGAATTGGGGAAACCAGATGCCCACAATTCCACCTCCTTTATCTCTCTTTTGCTCTGGGCTCTTTTGTGTCAAGTGCGCCTCCCCCCTTCCACCCCCCCCCATGACCCTGTCAGTCTGGGGTGGCCGAACTGCCCAGCTGTGACTCTCACGTGGCTGCCATTCACTGTCACTCACTCTCGCTGAAACCACCCACACCCTGACCACTTTGGGGGGTGTAAACTGCCCACCCAGCTGCTCTGCAGCTTGACCATCACTCAGCACTCCTCCCTGGGGATGACAAGTCGCTGGCGCACGCTGAGCAGTTCCTCCAGTTGTGGAGGGGACAGAACACACAGGGGCCCAGCAATGGCCCCACTCAGACCACCCTCCTAGTGAAGTTATTTCTAGTCTTCTTTAGGATAGACGAGCATCTTTAGGGTGTTCAGCCTGTGCTTGGGTAATGAAAGGGGATATCCACACCCCCAAGCCGCTTGGTGCCATGCAGCATGAATGCACCAAACTTCAAAACGTCTAACATGTCCTTTGTAAAAGTGTCATATTGGTCTGTGTGGCTTATCTGGCGTACGTCCTTTGAGGGAGTGTGAGGTGCTGTATTAGGAGGGCAGAAGGAGAGTGTCTGATGGAAATAAGGATAAAGCCCCTTCCACCACCAGGTTTCTGGAAAAGAGAAAAGTTTTTAGAAAGTTATGCCACTGAGCCCATTGATTTGCTGGATGGAAAAGGAATAAAGAACTGTGGGCAGGGAGGATGCCAGGAAAACAGCCTGAGGGGCTGAAAAAAGGGAAAGAAAAGATGTGGGGTTATGTTAGGGGATTGGCAGCTGTCACCTATTTGCATTTCGAGCTTGGAATGTGGTATTTGGGTGTCTTTGATTCCAGATTTAGGTATGTGAGAGAGGAGCACTAAAGAATCTGAGGTTGAGAAGGGTCTTTGTGTCAATACTCCCTCCCTTTTTTCTCTTTGCTTTCTGAATAGACCAGAGGAAACATCAAATATTTTTAAAATTCCTTATTTGAAGTGGAAACCCACCTCCTGTCTCCCAGGGCAATTTTATCTCTCTTTTAGCCCTCTAAGTGAAATGAGTGACCCAGATACACCCCTTAGATGACTTTCTGAGGTAAAACTTTGGGAAAATATTTTTAGTCTGTTCATTGTTTGTCTCCGTAAGTGTGGGCTAAGTAACCCTTCTCTAAGGAAATTTGTTTGGGCTGCTCTCCCTCATCCTTTTATAGAATATGAATTTGTGCGCATTAGAGATCTCTGTTGTTTTTCATTTTGACTGCTTTCTCACCATTTTGTTTTACATTCTTACCAAAGACCAATTTTATCCCTTCCCCCCTCTCCAGTCTCCTTACATTGTTAAACGTTTAAAATAATAGCACTCAGTATTGATGGGGGAAGGGAGCAGGAAGCCCAAAACTCATTTCTTCTCCCTCCCCCTTCTGGCAAGTCTAGAGAAATAATATAACATAATATATAGATGTGATTCCTTGGGGGTGGGGGTGGGGAATGATTGTGGGTGGTGCGGAAAATTCTGGTAGTTTCTTTGCAAAAGGTCTGAAGATACAAACCCACCCCCTGCATGCAATACGCATGTGCAGCAGGCCTATTATGGTGGTTCGTTGTGGGGGAAGGAGGGGATTTTGAGAAAAAAATAAATATATGTGTGAGAGATTGATGGTGAGATTAGAAGAAGAGGGGCGGGCGGGAGGAGAGGCTTGTTGCGAGACTCCTCCTGCTTTCTCTGGCTGCCAGGCTCCGCCTTTCGCTCTTCGCCCGCCCTCCTCCCGCGCCGTCTTCCCGAGATCTGAGCCGGGCCTGTGGGAGCGTCTGGGCTCCAGGCCAGCATTGAGTGGCTGGTGAGACAGAGGTTGGGATTTAGATTTGCCTTATTGCCCTCCCTTTCCTTTCCTCGCCATTCTGCTTAGCCTCTCCCACCACCGTCATCTTCCCAAGTTCGGAAACCTCCTGCTGTGGTGGGAAGTGGATTTAACTGGCTGCGAGGTCCCAGGGCTTGTGTCCCACCCTCGGCTAGTGGTGACCCGGGCGGTTTCCCTGATCCTTAGCCAGTTGGCCTGCTCTTGCCACTCTCGGGGCAGCCCGGTTTCCATGTTCATAATAATCTAAGCCGCTGGGGTTAGGGAGAGCTGGCTGCTGAGGCCTGGCGTCTTACTGACTTCCTATTTCCTATTAGCGTTTTCACTCTGCTTTCCCCCACGGAGGGGGGCGGGGTCGCTTTCTGCAGGCACCTCCCCTCCCCCCATCCCAGAGTGTCTTCCTGCAGGAGAGGACGCAGGATGCAGCAGCTGTGAGAAGTAATAATACTGAAGGGATTCTGAGGCAATGGAAACTGAGGCCTCAGGCGTTAATTGTGGCTGATTTTCCCTTGGCTGTTGTGGGAGAAAGGATTGTGTGTCCTAGAGCAAGGGGCTGGGCCAAGCCCAGGCTTTCCCCTCCTTCACAGCCACCTCTGCCAGAGCAAGACAGGTCTGGCTGGTTAGTCTAGTGCTTGCTGGAGGGAAGCCAATCAGGGCTCCATGTCTGTGTGGCATCACTGTCTTCCTCTGCATGGAGTAACTCTCCGTCTCCTAAGTCTCCACAGACTGGCAGGGGTTGTGGAGAATGGAGCAGTGCAGACATCAGGAAAGAACCAGCCCTGACCTCTAAAAGACATTTGGAAAGTTAGGGACCTAGCCTGCTGCAAGCATAGGCTGCCCTTGATTTGTGCTCATCAGTGTGAGGGTATGCTTGTGCATTTGAGAATATATATGTAGGATGTGTCTGTGTCTGTATCTTTGTCTGGATCTCCCGTACTGCTTATATATGAATGGTCAGGATGTCTGGAACTAAATTTGGAAACGAAGGGTGAGGCCAAGGGACAAAGGATAGGGCCCCAGAGTTCTCAAAGGGAGCAGGGATATAGAAATAGATTTGAAAGCAGATTCCAGGCTGCTTGGGAGGAAGATAATTAAGTAATTGTGGAAACTTCCTACTGTTGGGTTAGAGTGGGATGAAGGAGCCAAAGGCTGTGATCCTGTGGGCCAGAAGTGAAAATGACCAGCTGAGAATTTCTTTTCCTCCAGGGCAGGGTTGGGGTGACAGGAGGCTGGGTGATCATCTGCAGAAATATACAGGCTTGTCTCTTCATAAAAAGTTTGTCAGAGCCCCATGGTGTTAGTGTGAGAACCCAGGTGTCCACCTTTGGCTCTCCCTTCTCAGCATCTGGCTTAGTGAGCTGCCAGCTTGTGTCTCCCCACTCCAAGTGTTGGGGTCAGGCCAGGCCAGCAGCTGGGCATGGCTTCCCTAGTTCCTGGGCAGGATGCCAGCTGGCTAAGTGAGGTTCGGGAAGGCAGGAGGAGCCCTGGCGGCGACTAAAAGGACCTGCCACTGTCAGAGCCCATGACCTAGAGCTTGGTCCCTTGTTAGTAGGAGGAGAGAGAAGGGAGTGGTTTGGCTGCTCTTTCCTTCTTACCCCTGACCTCTCATTCGGAACCAGAGCATCCCACAGTACTTGAAAGACTCTCTTCATCTAGTGAAGGGGATCAAGGTGTGGAGGAGTTAACGCTGGAGTTCCTAGAGAGTGGGAAGTAGAAACTGAGGAAGTAAGGAAGGGTGAGATCGAGGGGTGGCACAGACTGGGAACCTAGAAGCTTAGGTTTTCTGGTGCTCTCTGCTCCAAAGATAAGGATGACATTCGGCTGCTACCTTCAGCATTGGGTGTGAAGAAGAGAAAACGAGGACCCAAGAAGCAGAAGGAGAACAAACCAGGAAAACCCCGAAAACGCAAGAAGCTTGTAAGTGTTAAGGACTCCTGTCTCCATAGTAACACTGAGGAGACCCATTCCCAGAGACCTAAATGTTTTCTGGTCCTAATTACCAGTTGTGGGGGATCCTGAAGTGAGGGAAGCCTGACTTCCCCTCCCCGTTCTTGCTGGCCTGTATTTCATGTATCACTCACTACAACCTAGTGAAGAGCCTAGTTTTCTATGTGACTAGCTTTAGCAGCAGAGAGAAGCAGATGAAAGACCAGGCTCTGGAGGTAGACTGCATGAATTTGGAGCCCAGCAGTACTCTGCTTTCTTGGGCAATTTATTTAGCTCTCTGTGCCTCAGTTCCCTCATCTGTAAAAAATAAATAAATAAAATAGATTACTGTCTCATAGAATTGTTGTGAAAATTTAATATGTGTTATGTGCTGAGAACAGTTTCTGGCACATGGTAGGGCTGAGGAAATGTTTTTATTTCTCTTCCCTAGGACAGTGAAGAGGAATTTGGCTCTGAGCGAGATGAGTACCGGGAGAAGTCAGAGAGTGGAGGCAGTGAATATGGAACTGGACCAGGTCGGAAGCGGAGGCGGAAGCACCGAGAAAAAAAGGAGAAGAAGACAAAGCGGCGGAAAAAGGGGGAGGGAGATGGGGGGCAAAAGGTAAGTAGAATTAGGAAGTAAGAGGGAGAAATCAGTATTAAAGACAGACATGAAGAAGAGCCCCAGGGGTGGGGGGGGGATGGATTGTTAAGTAGAGAGGCTATAATAGGTGAAGGGTGGGGATTGGGCTAGAGAATGGAAAAGGAAGCCGAAAGCCCAGGGAAGCTGGTGGGTATGTAGAGGAGCCATGTTGGGGGCCTAGGATAGCAGCTGGAGAAGTGCCCACCTCACTAAGGCCTGGTCTTTCCCAGCAGGTAGAACAGAAGTCATCAGCAACTCTGCTTCTGACCTGGGGCCTGGAGGACGTGGAGCATGTGTTCTCTGAGGAGGATTACCACACACTTACCAACTACAAAGCTTTTAGCCAGTTCATGAGGTGTGGTGGGACTGAAGAGTCCTTGAGAACAGACACTTTTTATTTGGGGGAGGCCTTGGCCCCTCTGGAATATGATAAAAGCTAAGAAACTGATACCCAGGGAAAATCATAGCACATACTCACAAAATTCCACGTGTAATTTTGGCGAATTCCTAGGCTTCTAAGACTCCAGGGACCCCAGTCAGGAACCCTTCATGGGTTGGGGGGGGGGGCGTGTCATAATGCCAGCACTAGGTTAGAAAATGCTCTGGTGACGAGATATAGTGAAGACTGATAGCCCTCTTGCTCCAAGCATGTTTCCCTTGCATGACTTCTCCCTAGACTGGAGCTGAGAGATAACATCAGCATTCTCCAGTTTTCTCTGCTCAGTTACCAAGTCCTCGGCCCCTACCTCAGGCCCCAGTAGTAATGGAGGACACATGGTTAGTATCAGGACCTGGGCTTCAATTCTCCCAAGTAAAGTATGAAATAGCAGAGATGCTTTTTAGGGAGCAGGCACTTTAACAGAGTAGTCCAGTGCTCTGTAGTCACCTTACTAAGGTTCAGGTCCTAGTATCATCTTGGGCAACTTACTTCTTTAATCTTTGGTTTCACATTTCTAAAACAGAGATATCGCAGTATGTACCTCATGGGAGTCTTGTGGGGATTTGATGGGATAATGAATGGAAAGCCCAGCATAGCCAGTGCCTGGTTCCTAGGGAGTGTTCAATACCTGGTAACTGTCATTAGTACTATTGTCTCACCCACCTCACTGCTTTTTTTAAAAAAAATATATTTTATTGATTATATTATTACAGTTGTCCCATTTCCCCCCCTTCATTCCCCCTCCTACCCACATTCGCCACCTTTAGTTCATGTCCATGTGTCATAAGTTCTTTAGCTTCTATATTTCCCATACTATTCTTGTCCTCCCCCTGTCTATTTTCTACCTACCGTATATGCTACTTATTCTCTGTACTTTTTACCCCTCTTTCCTCCTCCCACTCCCCTGTTGCTAACCTTCCATGTGCTCTCCATTTCTGTGTTTCTGCTCCTGTTCTAGCTGTTTGCTTAGTTTGCTTTTGTTTTAGGTGTGGTTGTTAATAACTGAGTTTGCTATCTTTTTACTGTTCATATTTTTATCTTCTTTTTCTTAGATAAGTTCCTTTATCATTTCATATAATAAGGGCTTGATGATGATGAACTCCTTTAACTTGACGGTATCTGAGAAGCACTTTGTCTGCCCTTCCATTCTAAATGACAGCTTCGCTGGATAGAGCAATCTTGGATGTAGGTCCTTGCCTTTCATGACTTGGAATACTTCTTTCCAGTCCCTTCTTGCCTACAAGGTCTCTTGAGAAATCAGCTGACAGTCTGATGGGATCTCCTTTGTAAGTGACTGTCCCCTTATCTCTAGCTGCTTCTAGAATTCTTTCCTTCATTTTGATCTTGGGTAATGTAATTATGATGTACCTTGGTGTGTTCCTCCTTGGGTTCAACTTCTTTGGAATTCTGAGTCTGAGCTTCCTGGACTTCCTGGAAGTCTACTTCCTTTGCCAGATTGGGGAAGTTCTCCTTTAATATTTGTTCAAATGAGTTTTCCACTTGTTGCTCTTCCTCTTCCCCTTCTGGTACCCCTATAGTTTGGATGTTGGGATGTTTAAAGATGTCCTGGAGGTTCCTAAGCCTCTCCTCATTTTTTTGAATTCTTGTTTCTTCCTTCTTTTCTGTTTGGTTGTTTCTTTCTTCCTTCTGGTCCACTCCATTGATTTGAGTCCCAGTTTTCTTCCCATCACTATTGGTTCCCTGTGCATTTTTCTTCATTTCACTTAGTGTAGTAGCCTTCATTTGTTCATCTAATTTGCAACCAAAATCAACCACTTCTGTGAGCATCCTGATCACCAGTGCTTTGAACTGTGCATCTGATAGGCTGGCTATCTCTTGATCGCTTAAAAGTATTGGCTGTGGTGGTTTGATTAATTCTTTCATTTGAGCCATTTTTTTTCTTTTTTTGGTCTGGTGGTGCCTGTTATGTATGAGGGGCGGAGCCTTAGGTGTTCACTAGGGTGGGGCAACCCACAGAGTTGTAAAGCTGTATGTGGGGGCGGGGTCAGAGAAGGAACAATGGCACTTGCTCTACTCTCTCAGATATCAGTCCCCTCTGTAAGGCTGGGAGTCTCTCCCAGCACGTCAACCCCCACATGTGTTTTTAATCGGTGCTTTTAGGCTTTATTTTCTGGCGCTGGGGCCCTGGGGTGTGCAGTCTATCTCGCTGCCTGTTTTTGCCTGGTTTATCTGCGTGTGAATGTGTGACCGCAGTCAGCCGCCTTGTGCTCCTCGCTGGGTCTGCTCATTGCCTCCCCGCACCAGGTAACCACCACCTGTGCGCCTGGGGTGTGCCAGCCGCCACCTGCGCGTTCGGGACCACCAGCCACTGCTTTTTCCTGCTGCAATCTCTCTCTGCTGGCTGCCGACTCCACCCCTCTTACCAGTCTGGGTGAATCGTTGTTGGACTTCTGTACAATACAATTTTCTGTCTGTTCTGGTTGTTTTTTTTTTTTTGTTCTAAATTTTTGTAGTTCTTAGTTTTGGTTGTGAGAGGAGGCACAGTGTGTCCACTTACAACTCCATCTTGGCCGGAAGTCAAGACAGTGCTTTTGTTAGCACTATGGTCACCCATGTCCCCACGAGAACCTGTCACCCCACTGCAGAGAAGAACAGGATGGCCTGTTAGACTCCACCTGATGGAGTCTAACAGTTCATGGGCCCCAATCCTTCATTGGACTTCTTAGAAAATGAACTTCCCATGAACTTCTTAGAAAATAGCAACTCCATAGTATTATTGTGAGAATGAAATAAGATAATGTATATGAAAGTATTTTATGAATTGTAAAGTAGTATTTAGAAGTAAAGCATTTTTATTGGTGTCATTTTCATCATTTTTTACCTTCTGTGCATTTTTTATTTTGTCTCTATTTCTTTATAGAAATACTTTTTGTTTTTTTAATCTTTTTTTATTTGCAGAAAACTTTTATTTTCAAATTAATGTTACTCTTTTTTTAAAAATATTTTATTTACTTTTAGAGAGGGGAAGGAAGGAAGAAAGAGAGAAACACCAATGTGTGAGAGAAGCATCGACTTGTTGCTTCTTGCACACACATCCTCAACCGGGGACCTGGTCCGCAATCCAGGCATGGGCCCTGACTGGGAATCAAACCAGCAAACTTTCAGCCTGTGGGACGATGCCCAGCCCACTGAGCCACACCAGTCAGGGCTGATGTTATTCTTAATAGGACATATTTTCACCACTCAGGAATCCTAGCTTGTACATAGACTTAATTGATGAGGGGAAATGGCAGTATTCCCAGACCATCTGTGGAGGGTCCAAGTCTTCTGCTTCTATATTTACAGGCCCCTAATTGCTAAGAAGAACCCTAAGATCCCAATGTCTAAGATGATGACCATCCTTGGGGCCAAGTGGAGAGAGTTCAGTGCCAATAACCCCTTCAAGGGGTCGGCAGCAGCTGTGGCAGCAGCGGCGGCTGCTGCAGCTGCAGCTGTAGCTGAGCAGGTGTCAGCTGCTGTCTCATCGGCCACCCCTATAGCACCTTCCGGATCCCCTGCCCTTCCACCCCCACCTGCTGTTGATATCCAGCCCCTACCCATCCGAAGAGCCAAAACCAAAGAGGGCAAAGGTAAGAAACCCTCTTCTTTGAACAACTGTCACCCCACTCTCCAAACTGCATGTTCTCAAGTGGTATTCTAGAACTCTTCTGTCTTCTCAGTCCTGATTGTTGGAAGAGAAATGCTTTCCAGGTCGGGGTCTCAGTGAAACCATAACCCACAGAGGAGTCCTGAGGCCCTGGGACCTCCATTATTCCAGAATGTCATGACCTCTGCTTTTTCTTTCTCATTTCCGCTCCTCATTCAGGTCCAGGCCATAAGAGGCGAAGTAAGAGCCCCCGAGTGCCTGATGGACGCAAGAAGCTTCGGGGAAAGAAGATGGCACCACTCAAAATCAAACTAGGGCTTCTGGGTGGCAAGAGGAAGAAAGGAGGCTCAGTGAGTAGCTTTTCCCTGTTTGCTCTACATCTGGGGTCCTCTCTGTTCACTGTACACCAGGGGTGAGGGGTCAAGAGCTAGAGGTTCATACACAGGTCCATGAGGGAGGCTGGAGTGGGAGCCAGAGGTCAAGGGGAGGGGAATGGAATCAAGTTAACCTCCCTGACAGCCATGGGGCTATGGGTAGTACGTTTTTCAGAGTGACGAAGGCCCTGAACCAGAAGCTGAGGAGTCAGACCTGGACAGTGGCAGTGTCCACAGTGCCTCAGGCCGGCCTGATGGCCCTGTCCGCACCAAGAAACTAAAGAGAGGCCGGCCAGGAAGGAAGAAGAAGAAGGGTAAGAGATGTCAGCTGTATGTGATCCTGTTAGTTTGCTTTCTTCTCATTCCTTCGTTGTCTTCCTTATTTTCAATTTTGATTTCTTTATTCAACCCTTCTCTCTCTTTCCCCAATCCCTCTTTCTTTCTCTCCATTCCTTTGCCTCCATTGGGGTATATGACAGTCCTGGGCTGTCCTGCAGTGGCCGGGGAGGAGGAGGTTGATGGCTACGAGACGGATCACCAGGATTACTGTGAGGTGTGCCAGCAGGGTGGGGAAATTATTCTGTGCGACACCTGCCCTCGTGCCTACCACCTCGTCTGCCTTGATCCTGAGCTTGACCGAGCTCCTGAGGGCAAATGGAGCTGCCCCCACTGTGTGAGTACCTGGTGCCAGCATCTTACAGCCCTCAGGGACCCACCTGTCTGTTTCCTCCTTTGTCTCAGTTGTCCTCTTCCTATGCCCAGATGGTTTGTCAGTAACAGATGTTTAAATGACCAGGATTGTAGTTTGTTTCTCTCCTCATCCCTTTGCCCTCCCACATCAGCATTTTAAGAATCTAATTATGTCCTGTTCCTTTGTTCCCTCCCACCACTTTTCCATCTTCACCTCCTCTTCCAATCTCACTCTTGTTTCCTTTCTTCTGTTTCTCTGTCTCTGTATCTGTCCTTGGCCTCCCAGGAGAAGGAGGGGGTTCAGTGGGAGGCCAAGGAGGAGGAGGAAGAATATGAAGAGGAGGGAGAAGAAGAAGGGGAGAAGGAGGAAGAAGATGATCACATGGAGTACTGCCGTGTGTGCAAGGATGGTGGGGAGCTCTTGTGCTGTGACGCTTGCATCTCCTCCTACCACATTCATTGTCTCAACCCACCCCTGCCTGACATCCCCAACGGTGAATGGCTGTGTCCCCGATGCACAGTGAGTGTACCCATCTCTCAGGGTTGACTGTCAGCCCAACCCCTTCCCCATCTCTGGGTCCCAGATGTTTAGCTCTTTCTCTACTCCCCACAATTAGCCTTTGATTCCTTGGCAGGATCCCTGATGGGTTCTTTCTGCCTCTTTCCTTCCTCCTCGTGTGTGTCCATCCCATAGTGCCCTGTGCTGAAAGGCCGTGTGCAGAAGATCCTGCATTGGCGGTGGGGGGAGCCACCTGTGGCAATGCCAGCCCCCCAACAGGCAGATGGGAATCCAGATGCCCCACCTCCTCGTCCTCTTCAAGGCAGATCAGAACGAGAATTCTTTGTCAAGTGGGTAGGACTATCCTACTGGCACTGCTCCTGGGCCAAGGAGCTTCAGGTATAAGGGCCTTGACTTTCCCTGTCCTGTGATCACATTTGCTGCCATTCTCCTGTCTCTCACCCCTCTGTTCTCTGTTCTTTCATATATACAAGCTTTGCTTTCCCTCACTTCAGGCCTCTGGTCCTCATACTTTCTACTTCCTTAGTGTGCACATGTGGTGCTTTTGGTCTCTAGTCCTTTCTCTCCATCTTTGTTAGATTTTTTCCCCTTAGATATATAACATAGTCTTCCTTAATTCCATCTCTTTACTTATCTGTCTTTAACCATATTTTACCTGTATTCTCAATCTCAGTAAACCTATTCCCTGTCTCCTTTTGCTTACTGCATCCCCAGCCGCATCCTGACTCTCTTCTGTCTGTTTCATTGTATTCTTCTGCTTTGGCGTTAATTTATTATGTGTCTCATCCTATCCCTTTCATAGCTCCCTTTTCCATGCCATTTCCCCTGGTGGCTTCTTCCCGCTTCCCTTTGTTCTCTCTGGATGATGGGATTATCTCTCCTCTCTACTTCCTTTATGCCTTATCAGCTGGAAATCTTCCACTTGGTCATGTACCGAAACTACCAACGGAAGAATGACATGGATGAACCCCCACCCCTGGACTATGGCTCTGGTGAAGACGATGGGAAGAGCGACAAGCGCAAGGTGAAAGATCCGCACTATGCCGAGATGGAGGAGAAGTACTATCGTTTTGGCATCAAGCCAGAGTGGATGACTGTTCACCGCATCATCAACCACAGGTAAATTCTTGGTCCATGGGAAGGCCTTGATCCTGAGGTATGCCACTTGTTGCAGTTATGGCCCCATGCTAGTAATTTGTTACCTAACCAAATAATTGATCTATCAGAATAACTCCTGCTGTAGCTTCAGCCTTTTGCTCCTGTTTTTTCTGTGAGGAAGAGAGAAACCAGGAGCAAAGGCCAGCCCAGCATTGACTCTTTTGTCATTGTGGCGTTTAATCTCTAGTAGCATAAGAAATAACACCCAAGTCTGGGTATCAGGCATGAAAGCAAAACAGGGAAAACGTGATTCATTCAGTGTTTCTTGTATTTCTTTCTTCATGGTACTTACTACTGCCTAATGTTATAGTTAGTTATAGTATATATTTGTTTTTCTACTTCATTGCTCTCTTCCCCAGTAGAATATGAGCTCCATGAGAATAGAATCATTTGTCTGTTCTGTTCACTGCTGAATCACTAGTGTCTGGCATATAGTAGATGCTTAGTAAATACCAATTGGATGAACAAATGGTTTTGAAGCCTAGGGATGTTGTTGTCTTTTTTTTGTTTTGTTTTGTTTTTTAAAGATTTTATTTATTCATTTAGAGAGAGTGGAAGGGAGGGAGAAAGAGAGGGTGAGAAAAAGCAGTGTGTAGTTGCCTCTCACATGGCCCCCCGCTGGGGACCTGGCCTGCATCCCAGGCATGTGCCCTGACTGGGAATTGAACTGGCGACCCTTTGGTTCACAGCCCAAGCTCAATCCACTGACCTACACCAGCCAGGGACCTAGGGGTGTTTTTTGATAGTTGATTTTAGGAAGCCATCTGGAAAAAGCTAAGGTAGTATTTCAGCCATTCTGAACTTCCTTCTAGTGGCCAGCATTAAGGATTAGGTGACAAATTAGGTGTGTTTGCTGATAGTTGTCTTTATTACAGCTTTTTCTTACTTGTGATCCACATTATTTTTCTCCTCCTGTCCCACAGTGTGGATAAAAAGGGGAATTACCACTATCTAGTAAAATGGAGGGACTTACCATATGACCAGTCTACATGGGAGGAAGATGAAATGAACATCCCCGAATATGAAGACCATAAGCAAAGCTACTGGAGACACCGGTGAGGGAGCCATGTCATGGGTTAGAGGGAGCCCAAGGATAGGGACAAAGCTAAACCTCCAACAAAAAATGAGGTGCAGTAGGGACAGACCCAATCTAGAATTTAGGACTTTGGGATCCTGGGCTAGGTTATTTGGGGTTAGGATTGGGGTTGGTGAAGAGGCAGTGTGAGGATGAGAGATTTAGCCTGAGTAATGGGAAAAAGGATGCTCAAGAGTAAGGAGGGTTAGCTGTAGAAGTGAAATCCAAGGGGTGTGAGGGTAAAAAGCCTGGGAGAAAGGAAATGGGAGAGGATTTAGGTTATGGGAAGGGCAGGGACAGGTCTAGAACTCGTTCAGAAGAGTGAGAGGGGTTACTAAGGCCCAGGCCTCACTCAGGACCCACTCTTTTCCCAGAGAACTAATTATGGGAGAGGACCCCATCCAGCCCCGCAAGTATAAGAAGAAGAAGAAGGAGTTGCAGGGTGATGGGCCTCCCAATTCTCCTACTAATGATGTAAGTCTTCCCACTTGGCCTTTCTCCCATTTCTGGAGCCATGGTGATTGAGTATTTCCCAGAGGTTACTGACAGAATGTCCCAGAGTTTCATCATCTTTGAATAGTAGTTCTTCCTTCAATATTCAGTCTTATCCCAAGAGTGGCTAGGAATTTTGGCATAAGAATGAGAGAGCCACTACAGACAGCAGCACACAGGGCTCTTCAACCAGTTTCCTCCCTCGCAGTGCTGCTGGGTGTTGTTTTAAGGAATGAGGGGGAGGGACTAAAGACTAGAACTTTCATGAGCTCAGGCTGTAGTGGAGGGAATTGTAATCCAACTTGGTATCAGGGCCAGGGAGGAGGGGGAAAGGAGAAGATCAAGACCAGAAGAACAGCTGACAGTTTCCATTGAGCTTTTTGACTTCTTGACTCTACAGCCTACAGTGAAATATGAGACTCAGCCGCGGTTTATCACAGCCACTGGAGGCACACTGCACATGTATCAGCTGGAAGGGTTGAACTGGCTACGTTTCTCATGGGCCCAGGGCACCGACACCATTCTGGCTGATGAGATGGGGCTGGGCAAGACCATACAAACTATCGTCTTCCTCTACTCACTCTATAAGGAGGTGCTGGATTCTAGGGCCTTTGAGGGGGACGGCCAGGCTGACACTAGCCTGGACTGGGGAATGTGGGAGTGGAGGAGGAGAGCACAGGATGGTGGGAAGGGTATGGTAGGCAGAGAACTGGAGTATACAACCTAGACTAATAGTTTTCTCTGCTCTCTACTCCCAGGGCCACACAAAGGGTCCCTTCCTAGTGAGTGCCCCACTCTCTACTATTATTAACTGGGAACGGGAGTTCCAGATGTGGGCACCCAAATTCTATGTGGTGACGTACACGGGTGATAAGGACAGCCGAGCCATCATTCGTGAGAATGAGTTTTCCTTTGAAGACAATGCCATCAAAGGTGGCAAGAAAGCTTTTAAGATGAAGGTAAGCCCCTCTGCCTCATATCGTCTATCTTCAAATCTGTCATTTCTTTGCCCTAACTAGGATTTCAGTTTCTTTATTCCTTACTCAGCTTTCCACCTCCTTTACTCACCCTCACACCTCTGCATTCCTACCCTGGAGATGTAGGAGGTACTCTCAGGAGTGTACATGGATCTGTCGATACTGGACATGTGTTGAAAGTTTTGGGGCCATGTTCAGTGAACCCTGCATAGTGTCAAAGTTGGAGGACAGGATAACTAACTCCCTTTGGGAATCATCATCAGGACAGGGTGTCTTGGTAAAGAATAGGGGTGGAGGTCTAGGTGGTGGGATGTCTGGTGGCAGCCGAATGGATGCTGTTGTGTTGGCAGAGGGAGGCACAAGTGAAGTTCCATGTTCTCCTGACATCGTATGAGCTTATCACCATTGATCAGGCAGCACTTGGCTCCATCCGCTGGGCCTGCCTCGTGGTGGATGAGGCCCATCGACTCAAAAACAACCAGTCCAAGGTGAGTGAGATACTCAGACCTTAGAATTTTGAAGTTGTGGACTCCTACTTGCCGTAGTCCTAAAATATTTAAGTTCCAGGGACTTTTCTTTAGTCCAGGAGGCAACATGCCTGGGAAACTTCTGGGGAGAAATTCAGGTTGTAACAGGGTGAGGACTAGGGATTTCGGGCCTCTGATCCTGAAGGAAATGGAAGCCAGAGGCAGGAAAATGTTGATACTTTGCACCAACCACTTGCCTCTGATGGGCCCTTTCTCCTGTCTTTCCTTGCTCCATTATCTAGTTTTTTAGGGTCCTCAATGGCTACAAGATAGATCATAAATTACTGCTGACAGGGACTCCATTGCAAAACAATCTGGAGGAGCTTTTCCATCTGCTGAACTTCCTTACCCCGGAAAGGTTTAAGTAAGTAGCTCCTTAGGGTAGTCTGCAAAAACAAGAGATAGAGGGGCTAAGTCAAGTGGGTGGAGGATTCATCCGAAGTGAACAACAGAGCCTGAGGTCAGGGGCAAAGAACCTGACAGCTGTTCATTTTCTTGTCTCCTCCTGGCTACTAGCAACCTGGAGGGCTTCCTAGAGGAGTTTGCAGACATATCCAAAGAAGACCAGATTAAAAAACTGCATGATTTGCTGGGGCCTCATATGCTGCGGAGGCTCAAGGCTGATGTCTTCAAGAACATGCCAGCGAAGACAGAGCTCATTGTTCGAGTGGAACTGAGTCCCATGCAGAAGTGAGATGCAAGGCGGGTTACCTGGACAGGGGTTGGGGATCTGTTGGCAGCTTTCCAGGAGTTGGTGATCAAGTGCAACATCATAATCACTTCCTTTATGTCTCTTCTGTACCCTTGCTCTGGTCTTTAGGAAATACTACAAGTATATCCTGACTCGAAATTTTGAGGCCTTGAATTCACGAGGTGGTGGGAACCAAGTGTCTCTGCTTAACATCATGATGGATCTTAAGAAATGCTGCAACCATCCATACCTCTTTCCTGTGGCTGCTATGGTAGATACAAGAGCTGGGAACTCATTAATAAATGCCTGGCTTTCTGAAAGTGGAGGAATTGAGCACAGGGCTAACTAAAGCTGGGCTGGGAGGCCAGGGGGACTGGATTTCTGAGAAGAGCAGAAATTTAAATGGTGTGGAGACTGGATTTGGGCTTCTAGCTTCCTAGGCACAGTTAGAATACAGGGCCATGTTTCTTGACCCTCTTCTCCTTTCTCCCTTTTTTCAGGAGTCCCCAAAACTTCCCAGTGGGGCTTATGAAGGTGGGGCACTTATTAAGGCATCTGGAAAGCTCATGCTACTGCAGAAGATGCTGCGGAAGCTAAAGGAACAAGGACACAGAGTGCTCATTTTCTCACAGGTGACCCAGCCTTGTAGCTTATCCTCACCATCAGACTAATCCCTTATCTCTTTCATTCCTATGCCTGCCATAGTTTGAAAAGTTAGATTACACCTTTAAGAGTTTCTAGTATAGCTAACTTCCTCTTGGCTTCTGATCTCTGTTCTTTGGAAGTTGTAGTTCAGCTTCTTTTAAGTCAGATAGAGAGAAGGGGGAGAGAGTGAACCATCTGCCTCTTCAAGGAGTTCTCTGGGGAACTGGTACTTTTTCTTAACCTTATTGGAGAGATGAGAGCACAGACCTTTTGGAAATCTGATGAAAGCTCTGGGTCTGCACTCTAGGAAAGCTGCACTATTATATAATTGTGTACAGATTTTCAGGGGGCTCATAGGTTTCCTTGAAAGCTTTTCATGGGTTTCAGAAAAGACACTCTGTGTTAGGAGAAAGCAAGAAATTTTGACAAAAATGTGGAATGAGGGAGTGTTGGGAGTGTCAGAAACAGCACCAGGGGAGATGGCAATGCAGGGGTACAAATGTAAAGACTGGGGTTGAGAGAGAGTAAACGGGTAGTCAGAGCAGACAGGGCACACCACTGCCTCCTCATTCTGGACTCAATTCTTTTCCCTTGTTCTAGATGACCAAAATGTTAGACTTACTAGAGGATTTCTTAGACTATGAAGGCTACAAATATGAGCGCATTGATGGTGGCATCACTGGTGCCCTGAGGCAGGAGGCCATCGATAGATTCAATGGTAAGGGGGAAGATACCTTGGTCCCTGCTGTGTGTGGGAGGCCTGAGAAACCTGTGCCTAGGTCCTGGGCTGGGAGGGGCCTGGCCTGGGAAGATACTAGCCACTTGAGGATTTGAGTTGGGGACATGGTTGGTTGGTTGTAGTCAGAGAACACCTAGGAGCAGGTAGACTGAATTACTGGGTACAAGAAAAGCCTGATCTCCTAATTCACACCTCCTAGCTCCTGGGGCCCAACAATTCTGCTTTCTCTTGTCCACCCGAGCTGGGGGCTTGGGCATCAATCTGGCCACTGCAGACACTGTCATCATCTTCGATTCTGACTGGAACCCTCATAATGACATCCAGGTGGGAACTCACCTCCTAGAGCTCCTGCACCATTTGGCAAGGACACATGAATTCACGGAGGAGGGTGTTGTGTTCTGGGGTCAGAAATAAACCTCTTGGTAGGGGAGGGGGTAGTGGTTGAAGACTCTTTCATGCTAGCCTCCTTTCCTGAGCATGTGGGTGGCATTCTCCCCTGCCACTCCCCTGGCCCATCCTCACTTTATTCCGCCCCCTGCAGGCTTTTAGCCGGGCTCATAGGATTGGCCAGGCCAACAAAGTAATGATTTATCGGTTTGTGACTCGTGCATCAGTGGAAGAGCGAATCACGCAAGTGGCCAAGAGAAAGATGATGCTTACACATCTGGTGGTGCGGCCCGGGCTGGGCTCCAAAGCAGGCTCCATGTCCAAGCAGGAGCTGGATGACATCCTCAAATTTGGCACTGAGGAGCTATTTAAGGACGAAAATGAGGGTGAGAACCTCTTTTGCAGCTCCCTGGAAACTGGCACCTGCTTTCCTGTGAGTACTTCTCTTCTGAAACCCTTGAAGACAAACGCCTCTGTTTAGTCTGTGGAGGAAGGTTGACCTCTTTCCTAATATGTAGGGTTGAAAACTACAAATTGCTACATTGACTTCTGGGCAAAGGGCCTTCTCTAAAGCTCCTATGGAAGGGAAGCAAAGTAGAATGCTTTCCTTTGATCTTTTAAAAGTTCTTCCTGAGGTTCTGGTTAGGACTCAAGAGTTCCCTCTTGTTCCTCATCTCCACCAGGGGAGAACAAGGAGGAGGATAGCAGTGTGATTCACTATGACAATGAGGCCATTGCTCGGCTGTTGGACCGGAACCAGGATGCAACTGAGGACACAGACGTGCAGAACATGAATGAATACCTCAGTTCCTTCAAGGTGGCCCAGTATGTAGTGCGGGAGGAAGACAAGGTAAGAAGCTGGGGCTAGGTGCTGTCTATCTTGGGCTGACTCTAAAGGGCATTTTTCTTTGCTACACCTTAAAGTAGGAGGATCCCCCTTCCTGTCGTTTTTTTTTTTTTTTTTCTTTTTTAAAAATCTGATCTTTTACCATAGTGCCCAGCAAAGAGCAGTAGTAGACCACAGACAACTTCTTAGTGTAATGGGTGATATTGGACTTTGGAGAAACACTTAGGCCCAGAAAGCACTGATAAACATGGAAGGGTACCTTCTGAGACAGAGCAGGAGGGACACAGAGGGTACTAGAGGAGAGGTTTAGAAAAGGGAAATAATGAGGAGAAGCATGTTGAAGGTAAGAGATAAGGAAAAGGAAAATGTGCAATGTCCAGGAAATTTACATAGTTGAGAACTAAGAGGCAGGAGGAAAGGCCTGGGTTAAAAGGGAGCCCACTAGCATTCATCCTGCTGCTGTCCAGATTGAGGAGATTGAACGAGAGATCATCAAGCAGGAGGAGAATGTGGATCCTGACTACTGGGAAAAGCTACTGAGGCATCACTATGAACAACAACAGGAAGATCTAGCCCGGAATCTTGGCAAGGGCAAGCGGGTTCGCAAGCAAGTTAACTACAATGATGCTGCTCAGGAAGACCAAGGTGAGTACTGTCTCACCCTGCCTGCCCCTGTCCCCGCATGCAGAAACTGAGAAGCAAAGAGTGGTGAGGAGGGGCCTGGAGGTGGGGGGCATTTAGTTAGAAAGAGAGGCCTAGTGGACAGGGCTTTCCTTACTAAAGGAGAAAGAGATTAGGATCAGTAGGAGCTACCCAGAGGCCAGAAGGATTTGCAGGTGATCTAAGCTATTTGGTGGTTGTGGAGGGCTCACATGGATACCCAGGAATTTTTGTAGGTTACACAGGATTCAGGAGGTGCCCAGAGACAAGGTGGGTGGTGAGTGGACATGGTTCATGATATATGGTCCAAAGTTAGGCTGCGGGCAGTCATCCAGCATCCTCAGGAGCTTGTCCAGGGAGCCATCAGTGACCACTGCACCCTTTCCCTTCTCAGATAACCAGTCAGAATACTCCGTGGGATCAGAGGAGGAGGATGAAGACTTTGATGAGCGTCCTGAAGGTAGCATCTGTTTTCCTGACTCTCTACCACATCTCTTCCCATTTCACTTCCTATTGTCCTTTAGCCCACTGTTTTTATGTAAATGAATGCTCCCTTGTAGAAAAAAGTTAAGATTATAGATAAGCAGAAGGGAAGAAATACGCTAATTTCACCACTGTTAAAATTTGGAGTATATAACTACACAGGCTTAGATTCCTAAATGAAAGATCAAGAAAAGTTACATCATTTTACATTACCATCAATAATCTTGCTTGCATCAAGTATTTACTACTAATTTTTTCAATATCACTTGGTTCTTTTAGACCTATTGAGTTAGTAGTTCTGAAAGTGCTTGGAAGAAAATTAGAAGTACTTCAGACATGACACAGGCCTTACCTGAGTTTTGTATCTTGTGAGAATGGAGTGTTGGGAAGGACTGAGGGGTGGAAGATGTTGTGGATCTACTAACTGGGGTCACTCCTGCCCAGGGCGTCGACAGTCAAAGAGGCAGCTCCGGAATGAAAAGGATAAGCCACTGCCTCCACTGCTGGCTCGAGTTGGGGGCAACATTGAGGTGAGAGCTGGGTCCAGGCCCCAAGAGTTCCCTAAGGAGAGAATGAAGGCTGAGGGTTAGAAATTGAGTCACTGAGGGGAGAAAGGACCAAGAAATGAGATGTCTGGACACCATTACCCACTGCCTCCTCTCTCCCATTCTTAGGTGTTGGGATTCAACACCCGTCAGCGGAAGGCTTTCCTCAATGCTGTGATGCGCTGGGGGATGCCGCCGCAAGATGCCTTCACCACTCAGTGGCTGGTGCGAGACCTAAGGGGCAAGACTGAGAAGGAGTTCAAGTGAGTGTGGGTGATACGGGACAGAGTTGGATGAAAGGGTAAGAGCTTTGGGTGTTACTTTCTTCCTCTTGGCCACCATATGATGTGATCTTACTCAACTGATCATCATGCTCCCTGCCGTTCCTGGCTCGGTTTCCTGGGGGGTGGGCTTAGCCTGACCCACCCTCCCTCAGACGAGCTTAGAGTAGAGAGGCCAGGCTTCCTTCCCTATGGGAGAGGTGGTTAAGAGAGGAGCCTCACCTGGACTGTCCTCGCCTCACATTTACTTGGCCACGATAACCAGGCAGGGAGCTGGTGGAAAGGATGAAGAGCTGACTGATGGGGCCTAGGAACGAAGTACCAAAGCCAAGAAGACAGTAGAAGAATAAGTGGAAGGGCAGATGGGGGCTTAGGATTTGGAGAGGCTCAGGGGAGGACCCTTGGAGGCACTTGGGGAGTTTAAGGTTGAGGGGTTCTGTAATTCTTGTGCTGCATAAGGCTTTTCTAATCCACCCTCTCTCCCCATGCTCCTTAGGGCCTATGTGTCTTTGTTCATGCGCCATCTCTGTGAGCCTGGGGCAGATGGCTCTGAAACATTTGCTGATGGGGTCCCTCGGGAGGGCCTGAGTCGCCAGCAAGTGTTGACCCGCATTGGCGTCATGTCTCTTGTCAAGAAAAAGGTATCAGTTTTCACCCTCAGTAAAAGAACCAAGCTGGAGCCCTGGCTGGTGGATTGAGTGCTGGCTCCTGAACCAAAGGGTTACCGGTTCAATCCTAGTCAGGGCACACGCCTGGGTTGCGGGCCAGGTCCCCAGTAGGGGGTGCGCAAGAGGCAACCACGCGGTGATGTTTTTTTCCCTTTCTCCCTCCTTTCTCCTCTGTCTAAAATAAATAAATAAAATCTTAAAAAAAGAAGAAAAAAGGACCTAGCTGGCTGCCTGGGCCCTGTCTCTCCTCTGCTTTGCATTCCTGAGTTCCAAGCTCAGGCTGGTTTGAGATGAGACAGAGGGGACTGGAGTTTCCTATGTGTCTATTGCCTAAAGCAGATTCTGCATCTACGACTCCCCGTCTCCCCTCAGGTACAGGAGTTTGAGCACATCAATGGGCGCTGGTCGATGCCTGAGCTGATGCCCGACCCTAGTGCTGACTCTAAGCGCTCCTCCAGAGCCTCCTCTCCTACCAAAACGTCTCCTACCACCCCTGAGGCTTCTGCTACAAATAGTCCTTGCACCTCTAAACCTGGTAATTGGGCCAGAAGAGCGGGAGAGGAGGAGATGAGGCCAGTATCTGATGGGACCAAACACAGTGGTTGGAGTCAAGGTGGGGGAGTTTCTGCCTTCTTTACTCTTCCTTCCCCCTGTAGCTACTCCAGCTCCAAGTGAGAAAGGAGATGGCATAAGAACACCACTTGAGAAGGATGAAGCTGAAAACCAGGAGGAGAAGCCAGAGAAGAATAGCAGAATTGGGGAAAAGATGGACACAGAAGTGTGTGGCTCCCTGGCTCCGCTGAGGGGAGAGAGTAGAGGGATCTTGGAGGCCAGGTGTCTGGTAGCCCTCCAGTTCATCTGGACCCATTGTTGTCTTCCAGGCTGATGCCCCCAGCCCTGCCCTATCACTTGGAGAGCGGCTGGAGTCAAGGAAGATTCCTCTAGAGGATGAGGAGCCAGGGGCACCTGGAGAGATGGAGCCTGAACCTGGGTACCGAGGGGACAAAGAGAAGTCAGGTGGGTGCATGGACTTAGGGGTGCTGGGCTTAGAATTTGGGAGTTCCGTCTTCTGGGGTCAGAGAATGAGGGTGACATCCTTCCTTCCTGTCCTTTACCCCCTTCCACAGCTACAGAGTCGACACCAGGAGAGAGAGGGGAGGAGAAGCCATTGGGTGGACAGGAACACAGGGAGAGGCCGGAAGGGGAAACTGGGGATTTGGGCAAGAGAGGTAATGGGTGGAAGACGACCTGGGTACCTGAGGGAATCAGGGGAGGTGGAATCTGGGCAATCAAATGCCTGGATCCTGGGTGGATAGCTGTTACAAGTCTCAAAACAGTACAGGGTGTACGTAGTCTTGGGACCTGGAAGGAGACTTCTGAGGTATGAACTTGGCTCCATCTGCCCTAACAGAAGATGTTAAAGGGGGCCGGGAGCTTCGACCTGGGCCTCCTCGAGATGAGCCACGATCTAATGGGCGACGTGAGGAGAAGGCAGAGAAGCCGCGGTTCATGTTCAATATTGCAGATGGTGGCTTTACAGGTGGGGGCACCTCTTACTGCCACCTACTTTTCACTGGGATTTGCTCGTCCTTATGGGGTTTCTCATTTAGCCTGAAGCCTTCTGCTGCCTTTAATTCCAAGTACCTGCCCATGAAATGGTACATGCTATTTCTCCTCCTTGCCCTCAGGACCTTCTTAAGTATACTCCTGACTCGAAAGTTATCTTTATCATACCTTTATTCTTAATTCTAACTTGAACCTTGTTTGTAACTACTTTTATTTGTAGCCCTACCCTAACCTTGACTTGTTCCTCATAAAGAGCCCTTAGTGTTCTCTACCACTATTCAGTTCCCTCATCTCTACCTGTTTATTGGGCTGGATGTGGTTTGAAAACTCTTGATGCCTCATCTATCTTCCATTCTCTTTTCAGAGCTTCACACACTGTGGCAGAATGAGGAACGGGCAGCCATCTCCTCAGGGAAACTCAATGAGATCTGGCACCGAAGACATGACTATTGGCTTCTGGCTGGGATTGTCCTGTATCCTTTGATAGAAATACAAGAAAGGGGGAGAAAAAGTTCTCTCAACCTGGAAAGAGAATTACAGAGAAGAGGTATCCACACCCAGGGAAGGGGGCATAGTGCCACACTTGGGGGAGATCAAGCCAGAAGGAAGAAGTGTCCATAGCCCAGCCCAGTCCTGTTAAATTCCTTGATGGTCCCCTTCCTTCATCGGCAGCCATGGCTACGCACGGTGGCAGGACATCCAGAATGATGCTCAGTTTGCCATTATCAATGAGCCATTTAAAACTGAAGCCAATAAGGGAAACTTCCTGGAGATGAAAAATAAGTTTTTGGCCCGGAGATTCAAGGTGGGGATGAGGGAAGAAGGGAACAATGTTGAAAAGGGGTTGGGCCAGAGGTGGGCCACTGGTTGGACTGTAAGGTTTAATTAACACTTTGAGGATGGTGGTGCTTGAGGCCAAGAGCAGAGTGTAACCTTCACGTTTGGGACTGTGGTCTGGATCTGGGCTGATGTTAGGGACAGTGTTGGTGTGGAGCTAGGGGTTCCCTGGGCCAGCAGAGAGGGCAGTATGGTCTCCAGGGTTGCCTCTGGCCTGCCATCCACCCACTCACTGCTGGCAGATCCCTGCAATAATCCCCTCTCTCCATGCTCTCAGCTCCTGGAGCAGGCGCTGGTGATTGAGGAGCAGCTTCGGCGGGCGGCCTACCTGAATCTGTCGCAGGAGCCGGCGCACCCCGCCATGGCCCTCCACGCCCGCTTCGCCGAGGCCGAGTGCCTGGCTGAGAGCCACCAGCACCTCTCCAAGGAGTCGCTGGCGGGGAACAAGCCGGCCAACGCCGTACTGCACAAGGGTAAGGGCCGCGGCGGCCCCGCGCGGGGGAGGGCCCACAACGCTGCGTAAGTCTTCACCCCGCATCCCTCAAAATCTTCCCACCCCTCTGACCCCTTTCCCTCTGAACCACCCCCCTCTGACCATTAACCCCACCCCTGACCCACCTGACATTCCCTTGGTTTTTAGTCTCTAGGGTTTATGCAGCCAGCCCTCATCCATGCCCAATAGCATTCACATCGGTGAATGGGGAAAAAGAGGGACTTTCTCCCCAGAACCCCATGAGACTGCACATCCCCTCTAAAGGGCAGAACTTTGCTGACCCACATGCCTGCCATACTGCTAATAGTACCCTCCCTGGGGTCTTGACCTGTGTAGAACCCACAAAAATCCTTATCTGCAATCCCACAATCACATTCCTCACATCTCATTCACCCCACAAGGCAGAAACTACCACCATCCCACCCTCTGACCCTACTCCATGAAACTTCCCTGACCTTCAACCCTTCCTCCCAAACCCTCTTACCTTGAAAATAAAATATTAACTTCCAAAGCCCTTTAACCATCTAATCCTATCTTATGTAGTGACTGACTCCTGGAACCTTTGATTCCTGTTCTAATTCCTTGAATCTGTAATGCTGACCCTCTAACCTCCCCCCCCCCCCACCATTACATGTTAAAACCTTGATCCCTAAATCTTTGACACCACTTACCACTTCCCCGTGCCTCCTGACTGTTTCCTTCCCATCATCCCCAACCCCAAAAGCTCACTCTTACAGTACGGGATGTTCTGACAACTCCCCGCCCCCATGTCTTCCAATGTCCTCCCCTGTCTCCCTTTTCTCCATAATCCCTTTCCTCCTTTCTTTCATCTATCTATGTGGTGATCTGGTCTCTCTGCCTCTTTATCTGACACTCCCCTTCCACTGAGTCACTTTCTTTTTCTGCCTATTTCTATCATTTTCTTCTGTGGTTCTTTGACATCTGTGTCCTCTTGCTCTCTTTTTCTGACTTTATCTGTCCATCTGACTCCTCATCTCTTTTCCTGGCTCCATCTCTTCCTTTTGCCTGTCTTTCTCTTGCCCTTCTTTCTCCGTGGCCCGGGCCCCAGTTCTGAACCAGCTGGAGGAATTGCTGAGCGACATGAAGGCAGACGTGACCCGCCTGCCAGCCACGCTGTCTCGAATACCCCCCATCGCAGCCCGCCTTCAGATGTCAGAGCGCAGCATCCTCAGCCGGCTGGCCAGCAAGGGCACGGAGCCTCACCCCACACCGGTAACCCCCTTTCCCTCTAACTGTGTTCCCTTGTTCGTACTCCTCCTGCACACGTACATACACGTACATTGAATCCTATACAGTATGGAAAAACGATACACTCTAGCATATTCCTCACCCTTGAGTCTCCATGCCTATATGCTATACCCTGCAGTAGTTCTGGAGTTTGGCCCATAACGTTTTCCCTGCAGCTTCTTTCCTTTTGGACTGTGGACCTTCTAACCTGGTCTTGCTCTCTATTCCAGGTGTTTCCTCCAGGTCCCTATGCTACACCTCCGGGGTACGGGGCAGCCTTCAGCCCCGCTCCCGTAGGGGCCCTGGCCGCCGCAGGCGCCAATTACAGCCAGATGCCTGCAGGGTCCTTCATCACAGGTCAGCCGACTTCCTCTCATTCCTCCTTTTCTGAGCTTATCCCTGCTCAGCTACCCTTTTGTTGCTCCAGCCCATCTCATTGCGTTGGAAGTACCCCGTGTTTTATGGAAAGAAATTGTTCTGGGCTTTCTTCCTCCCACACTTTCTTAGCTTCTCTTCCATTTCCTTTATCACAAACCTCATCCAGGGTTTCAGTGGTTCTACAGTTTGGTAGCTCTTACCTAAGCTTCCTCCATCTGTGTTACTTCAGGGAAAAGAGAATATGAATGAAAAGGGAGTATAGTGAGAGTTGGAACATGTGTTCCATCATGTGGCACAAAGGGGACTATCAGGGAGAGAGGTTGCCCTGGTCTTCCTACCACTACCCTGGACAATTGCAAGTGTCATGAGGTGACTTGGAAATGAGAGTATACTATTGTCAGAAAGTGATGTTTGGGAGTGAAATAGGGATTGACACTTCCTTATCCCTTGCCCAAACAGCCGCCACCAACGGCCCTCCAGTGCTGGTGAAGAAGGAGAAGGAAATGGTGGGGGCATTGGTGTCAGACGGGCTGGATCGGAAGGAGCCCCGAGCCGGGGAGGTGATCTGTATAGACGACTGACTGGATCCCAGCCCTGCCCATCACCCAGGCCCCGTGCCCGAGGTCGACCCCCAGCTCAGGCTCTGGGGCCTGCTGCCAACCTTCCACCTTCCCCACCCCTTGGGCCACCACTGGGCTAGAAGCCCCTTTGCCCCTCTCTGTGAGTCCTCTCTTCAAGAAGAGCCCTTTGTCCTTCTCCACTCCCACGCACCTTTCCCACCATGCTTTGAAGACCGCTGGTGAGAAGAGGTCTGGGTTAGCAGGGTCTTCCAAGTACCTTTATCCTCCACTGCCAAACATACACAGCTTCTCAATAAATGGTTATGGGGAGGGAAGAGGTGGGTCCTCCCCAATCTTTATTCCTGCAATATAATATAAGATCCATCTTGTGCAGAAGTGGGGGATTAGCCATTGCCTGGCCTTTAGAAATTTTGGTGGGGGAAAGGAGCTTTGAAGAGACGAGGGGGACTTTAGATAGGGATGACAATGAGCCCGGGGAGGGAGGAACAGAAGAGGAGGGGTGGCTGCATGTTTCCTTTCCCTACCTCTCCTCAAATAGTGTGGAGCAGTTACAAGGGAGTCAATTGCTGTTCAGCCTCAGAATAAAGGCGCCATTCACTGGCTCAGTTACCTCCTGTGTATTGGCATCTTGTGTCGGGCATCTTACCCCCTCCATAGGGGCCAAGAACTACCCCTACAAAGAGTAATGGTTGGGTGATACTCTCTCAAGCCAAAGAGGAGCTTCCCAATCTGCCGTAGGGACCCAGGTAACCTAGGAAGGGTAGGAGAAAACACAATGGGCCGGGTATTGGGGGAACCCCCAGCTCTAGGGCTCAAGTTTTTTGAGGACTTCCATCCCTCCTGAAGGCCTGAATATGGACTAAATTTGAGTGGGTTAGGCAGGGGGCCTAATCAGGGGACTACTTTGCTTTTAGGACCAGAGCAAAATAATAAGGGCAGGTTAGGGAGACATGGGCATACCTTCCTCCCCAGGAGGGGCTGAGGAGAGTGGCAGTTTGCATGGCAAACCCCCCACTTCCTCTTTGCTGCCCCTTCACTTTCTTGCTGCCCCTTTCCCAGTCTCTCTTCACACTCCTGGTCTGTCCCAATCCCCTCTTCTGTATCAGGTTTATTGGTTGTACATATAAATTATACTTTCCTTTCTGTGTGCTTTGTTATTTTTGAGTGGGGGCGTTCTTTGATTGGGGGGAGGGATAAGGAAATGCTTTGCTTTCTATCGTTTTATATTATCTTTTTCTCTTTAAAAAAATCCTGTGACTACCTTTTTCTCATTTTTATTTCTTGGATTATCAACTAAAACTCCAAGGCTCTTTTTCCAACCCCAACCGTAATGTGATGAGCTCAGTTTAGAGATGGAGGGTGAGCAGCTGGACGCCTACACAGGCCTCAGGTTGAGATTAGAGAGAGCAGGGTTCATAAATGTGGGAGGGGTGCCTGGAGATTCAGAACTGCCTTCTGTTCATCCTTTGATCGTCCTTTCCACCTTCAAGTTGCTTAGTTCCCATAATAGTCAGTAGAGGTCACCAAAGCTCCACAGGTTTAGTTCCAAGTGTGTAGAAATACTTTTTTTTTTTTTTTTTTTTTTTTTTTGGTAATGGAGCTGTGGGGGTGGGGGTAGGGTCAGACCTCCATAGCTTGCTAAATATTTGAACTGTTAGACACTTTGTTGACACATGTTGTTCACTGCCAGGGCTGCTCAGAGGCTGAGAAAGATAAGTTTTTTGAGTGTTAAAAGAATTGAAGATAAATCCAACAAACATTTATTGAGTACACACTATACATTAACACTGTTGTTAGCCTGGAGATACAATAGTCACAAGTCAGTCATTGCTCTCACGAAGCTTACACTCTAGTTTGGGGGGCGGGGGCACCAACAAAACACATACAAAAGCAGTTAACATAAAACATGCTATAGAGGATGAGGTAAGGGGCAACACGAAGGTGAATGCTGAGAAAGGCCTCCCAAGAGGGAACATTTAAGCTGAGACAAGGACAGGGGGAAAAGCCAAAATATGGTTACAACAATTGAGGCTTACACTTAAGTTCACATTTTTAATTCAAAGGAAAATGCAACTATGTGCATGAAGAATTTAAGATTTCTTCAACAGAAGATGTCACTTAAAAACCAATAAAATAGTATATAACTTACTAAATACCATTTGTGTTCTAAATATGCAACCCATAGATGGTAATATCCTAGAGCACCTAGGATGTGGACCAATGCTTAAATATTAAAGTGCACACATCACCTGGGATTCTTGTTAAAATGCAGGTTCTGATTCAGTAAGTGTCAAGTGGAATGCTGAGATTTTGCACTTCCAACAAGCTCACACTGACTGTACTATATTGATGGGATTTTAAAAATAGAATCCATGGCATACAATAGAGGTCCAGCTATTGGATACAAAATTAAATGGGCATTTTTTTTCAGTAGTGACCATGTTTCCCTTTGACTATAAAAATACAGATAATATCAAAAGTTTAAAATAAGATGGTTTTACCAAGTGTCTCTCCCTTCTATCCTTGATAGGCCCTAATTAGGTGCCTCAGATTAATGTTCTTTGGACCTTCTGATATCTGCCCTAACAGGTTGAAGGGAGATTGAGGAATGAAGCAAGGCAGTGGCATCTTGATAATTTTAGGGACACAGTCCTGGGAATGAGGAGACAGTAGGCATACCAGCACCGGGGTGGAGAGAGGGGTAGGGAACCAAAGGGCTTATTTTTCTCAGTTCTCTTATGCTGTAGAGAAGTGAGATTAACATGACCTGAAAATCAGCCTTTTCCTCCTGCTCCATCTTTCTGAAATTTTCAAACCGTTGACACAATTGCTAAAATGGGACTTGTTGCTCCCACACATCAGAACTGCCCTGGACAAAAGCCAAGTCACAGCCAAGGAAACAATCTGTATTCTTCCCACGGGAACGCAGACTGTTTTTATCATCCCTGGGCCACTCCATCCTGAATATGTAAGGCTGGCACAGTCAGCAGATGGGGGCGATTCATCTAGGAGCCTCCCCAGCTCAGCATCAACACCTCCCAGGGTGTTCCCTCCCTCCCTCGACTCCACTTCCTCATCAGTGCCAGTCCTGGCTGGGAGACGGGGTAGCCTTGGCATCAGCCACTTCTGGCCCTGAGAATGCAGCTCCCACCTTCCTTCTGCCTTAGCTTCCGGGTCCCGGAGTTACAGCGTGCAGCGGGTCATGTGGGCAAAGTCCTTGATCTCCG
Source organism: Anoura caudifer (assembly GCA_004027475.1). Classification (NCBI taxonomy): domain Eukaryota; kingdom Metazoa; phylum Chordata; class Mammalia; order Chiroptera; family Phyllostomidae; genus Anoura; species Anoura caudifer. The sequence goes on from PVKU01006488.1 coordinate 50,613, forward strand.
GACAGTAGAGCACTGGGGCAAAGAAGAAGGGTTAGTGGCATCAAGAGGATGCAGCCTAACCCTGGCGTTCCTGGGCACTCTCCCCTGCAACCTCCGCGGCTGGCCACTCACCGTTGCTAGGCAGTGGGCGCCGCCAGCGGCGCGCTGGAGCCAGCAACCTGTCCCAGAGCCGTCGGACAGTGCGCCACCCTGCGCTCCTCGACCTAGACCCCTTCTCGCTCTCTTCCTCATCGTCGGCCTCTCGGTCGGCGTCGCCACCTTCCCTTACCGGGCTACCCGCTTCATCAGGTTCACGCTCCGCACGCGCTTTTCCCTCCAACCGCGACCACAAGTCTGGGTCGACAGCAACCTCCGTGACCCCGCCGCGGGGAAGCGGAGTGGGCGCGCGGCAGAAGGGGCATGTGACGATGCGGCGCAAGCGCACCACGCGTGCTGCTGCTCCGCTGCGGTCCCCGCGCGCCACCAGCTCGTGCAAGCAGGCGGTGCAGAGCGTGTGACCGCAGCGGGCGCGCGCCGTTCCAGGCAGGCGGCGGGGCGCGCGGCCCCGGAGGTTGAAGGGCCTGTAGCAGATGTTGCAGTCCAGCTCTCCCAGCTCTGGAAGAGATGGCACCTTCACCAGGAGCTGCATGGTACCCACCTCGGACTGGAGGATGTCACTAATGCGGCTGACGCTGTGGGCAGAACGAGCTGGCCCTCCCTGTGACCCGGGTCAGGTCTTGGGGCCCGCGCCGCGGCCTCTGGCCCCTTTTAATAATGAGACCCCGCCCCTGGAGGCGTCACGCAGTGATCTGGCCGCTCCCAGCGGTGGCACGCGTGAGGGCGGTGGAGGCCAGAGCTTGGGAGTGTCAATGCTGCTGGTCGGGAAGTAGGGAAGGAGGCTCAAGTGGTGCTGGGCCCCGGGCGATAAAAGGCCCACAACCTTTTACTTCCTCCATACCTTTATCCTCCAACACGAAGGCTGTGTTCTATAATTCTAGTATGGCAACCTCCCTTGATCCCTTCCTGTGCCCCACCTCAGCCACTGGCACAGGTCTCTACAGCCCCTTGGGCCTGTTCGTTCACATTTTTACCACCCTACCCAAACACACTTCCTCAGCCAGTGACAGTGCCCATTCTGCCCATTCTTCAGTGGGCTCTTGGATGTTTTAACAGATGCTGCCTGGCAGTAGCTCTCATTCTGGCCTTAGTATCCATGACTCTCCTGTGTTTTTGCAGGCTGCCCCCCCCCCCCCCCCCCAGTTTTTTTCTTCTCAAACTCTTCAATTCCCAGCTGACATTTCGGTCTAAGGAGGGCCTTAGATTTCCGGACCATGGCCTTAGGAATGCTGGGAATCCATTCCTTCCGGAGTAGCCAGGCCTGGACACCCACATACAATGATGGTTCCAGCAAAGCAGCCCAGCATGAGTTCTGACTCAGGGATCTGACCTCCCTGACAGATAAACAGGACATAGTACTCACAGCCCACATTCCCTCGTGGTGCCACACCCATCCCCAACTGCCTCCTTCTGACCTTCCTCTCCTGGACCTGCAATCCATGTTCTGGTGTGGAGGGTAATATCTAGAACCAGCTGGCTTGAGTTCATATCCCAGCCACTACTACTTAATAGTTGTGACACCGAGCAAGTTACTTAACTTCTCTGGGCCTATCCTCATCTATAAAATGTGGATAATAATAGGATTGAATGAATCTATATGTATAAAGTGCTAAGAACGGTGCCTGGCATAGAGTAAACACCACATATTAGCTGTAATTATTATCCTGTGCCCCCAGTCTATATTGTGTTCACTTTAACTTCTCTCTACTCAACATTGTCAACACCCATCTCTCTTGGTCAATACAAGATGGGCTTCTCTACACCCATGGCAGTGTAGAGTTGGTTTTGCTTTAAACTAGATTGTTAAAACCTTAGAGGATAATCTTTTGTGAGGAGGTAGACCATTATTTTTAAGCAAACATTTCAGAACTTCTGAGTTGTATTGTTTTCATGGTCACTTGGGAGGAAACTATCTACTTATTCCAATGACAGTGTCATAATTCAAAACTGTTTTGGAACCTCTCTTTGGAATACTGTTTAGAGATCTCACATCTTTTAATATCTCCAGTTGTTGATTAAACCTTAAACTTTTAATGTAGATTTGATTATGTAAATGCTACCAAAGTGTTTGACAGTTAAAGCCTCTCTAAACTTCAGACCTGGATATTCAGTCACTTCCTTTCTTATTTATCTCCAGGAACCCAAACCGATGATCTCTTTGTCCAAATCAGCATCTCTTCCAGTGTTTTCTACTTCTTTATCTAACTCCAGAAATTTAGGTGTTATCCTCGACCCCTCCCTCATTTTCATCTTCTTTTACTGACATCACCAAGCCTGGTTCATTTTGCCTCCTAAATATCCCTCTAAGCTACCTACTTTTCTCTACCTCCAGTATACCACCCTAGTCCAAGCTGCCATCATCTCTTACTTAGACCCTGATAGGAGCCTTTTAACCAGTTCGTCCACAGCTGTTATGGCCTTATGCAAGCTTTTCTCCACACTACTTAGAGTGATCTTCTCAAATCTCAAACTCAATCATGTCCTACCACACACCCTTTGCACTCCTGTTTTAAACCTTTTAATGTGCTTCTCCCATTGAGGAGAAGGAATTGGGGTCATTTCCCTATCGCTCTATGACTTGCTTGACTGATAGAATGTGCCAGAAGTGATGAATTCTGAAGCATAGTCCTTTAGAGACCTTGCAGTTTCTGCCTTTGTCCCTTTGCAATATTTCCCTGAGACCACCATGTAAGGCAATTCAAACCAGTGGTGGATGAGGCCACATGGAGGAGACCTGAGGAGCCCCAGCCAATAGCCAGTTTTAACAATGAGATGTACTAGTGAGTCCATCTTGGATTTTCCTGCTCAGCCAACCTCCCAGTTGAATTCAGCCACAATAAGTGAGCCTAGATGAAAATAACAGAGGAGCCCCCCCACCCCCAACCAGCCCACAGAATCACACACACACAAAAATGATGAAAATAATTGTTTAGAAGTTCTTTCAAGCCGCTAAATTTTGGAGGTGATTTGTGGTGTATCAATAGATAACTTGATCTAGAGGGTTTCCTGCTGTTCTTAAGATAAAGATAATATTCTAAAATGCCCTATGAAGTCTCTCTGTGTTCTGAACCCATCCATGTCTCACATTCTGCTTCCCTTCCCTCTTTAGACACTCTGGCTTTGGAGACCTTCGGCTTGTATGTTTTTTTTTCTGCTACAAGGCTTTCTTGTATGCTATCCCTCTAACCTTCTTGCTTTTGCCTTGGTACACCTATTCATCTGTCTGCTCTCGGGGCAGCATTTCCTCTGAACTTTGGATAATTAAAGTTTTTGTTTGGGGGTTATTAGTTTTGCCCATCTGTAAGTACTACAAAGGTTGTTCTGTGTCTGATTTTGTTCGCCATTGTATCCCATAGTAGGACTTGGTAAACAAATACTTGTTAAATTAATGAATGCGGTAGAGTGATAAATGTGGTAAATTAGATGTGACAATAAAAGAAGGTTTCTTACAAGGGGTTTCTAAATTGACTCTGAAGGTAATTATAAGGAGTTTTTTTTTTAATGTTTTGAGAAATGAGGGAGACATTATTAAAGTAAGTGCATACCTCTCCAAGGTAATTATTTAAGAGAGGACTATTTTGAATTTATAAATTCATGTATGTTACAGAATAACCAGTCATAGTTTAGTAACACATTTTACCTCTTTGTTTCCTCCACAGTCTTCCAAAATGAGTAGAAGTGGGATAAGTATTCATTAGTTGATCCGATTCATTACTAATCCAAAAAATGGCATGCTGCTGTTTCTCTTTTGGAAATTGGTTTTACTCTGCTCTCTCAGCTTTAGGATCAAGGGTGAGGATGGGTAGCAGGGAGATGGTGAGGTTGTATTTTAAGGAAGGCAGATCTCATCCTTTCTTGCCTTGTGATCTTTAAAGGTTGTAACTTTCCACCCACTTTCTGTCTCAGGGAAATCAGAATCCTTTGGGGAAGACTAAGGGGCGGTATCTGAAATAATCCTACTGGATTCTGCTTTTCTGCTACCCTCATACCTAATCTTTCACTTGTTTTCTGTTTTTTCCTTATAATGATAACTCCTTTCCCTTTGTCTGTATCATCTCAACCCTGGACCAGGTTTCGTATTACCTCTCCTTCACCAAATCCCAAAGCCTCTACCTCGAAACAGCCCCTCCCACTCAGCCACAAGAAAACCACCAAGATAGCTCCCTGGCATATGTGTAGGTATCAGACAAAAGGGAAATTAAGAAGTACAAGACAACTTTCAAAACGAAACAAGGACAATGGTGTCAGAGGGAGGAAAAAGACTACGAAGCCAGATCTCTCTGGGTTCTAAGGAATGTGGCAACTGAAGGAAGGAAGAAAATGGGGGCCCAACTAATCTGGTACGTGGGTCCTTGATGAGAGCAGTGCCTAGGAGCACAATGCTTGGGTCTCTGAGGCATGTGAGCAATGAAGAGAAAGCTAGTACTGGAACTTTCTAATGGCAAGGGTTTAGAGGGCCAGCTATCTGAGACTGAGACCCTAACCTCCCATCCCCTGCAATGTCAAGACGCAGTGAGTGAGTAAGGATTAAGCTGAGATTTTATTTACAACTCCCTGGAAAGTCTTACAGAAGAGGAACCATCATTATTGCTTTAAGATTATTGCCAGAAGGAAGACTGCAGTTCTTCACTGACAGGTAGGAAGCCCTGCTAAAAGCTCAAAAGTCTATCCTCAGACCTTTATTTGTCCGCCCCATATTTCTGCTGTGACCTAAAGGCTGTCACCATTTCCTGCGAAGCACAGCCCAATTGTGTTTTCCAAGGGCTACCCTGACCAAGCTTGCCATCCAGTTTCCCTCTAACTTTGTCAGTACTGTTGTCACTGTATTCCCCACCCCTACACTCTCGGCAGAAACAACGTATTAACACTAATTTCAGTTTTAAGCCCTCCTCCACCTCCTGGCAGAGAGGCAGGGTGCTGGTTTCCCTAAGATTATCTTTTACTTCCTGCCAGGGCCAGCCTGGCTTCCTTTGCACTGGATAACGTAAGAGTCCCATTTTCCGTTGTCCCAGATGATATCACAACTCACTTCTTATTCTAGGTTATTACCCCTTGATGATATTTCAAGGATCACTTCTGAGGTACTCTGCGTTTATGTCTGCCATTTTTTGTTTTTGTTTTTTAAAGGGCTTTGGCTATTGGGGTAAAAGAAAGGGAGCAAGACCAAATGGCAGAAAGGAGACGGCCCAGTAGCTCATGCCCGGGATTAGCAAAAAGGCCTAGGAGAACGCAACAAGGAGCAGCGGACTACTTTCCTCTCAAACCCACTGCGGAAGGATATGGCTTTGTTCATGCATATCGGTTATCTTATTGAAGCCGGAACTTGTTAGTGGGTGGGGCCACTCTGGCTCTGGTGGGAGGGATGGGGAGCCAGAAGGAGGTGGGTGTATGGAAGAAGTTCTGGGCGGACAAGTAAGTAGGGGTGCAGTGGTCCAGGTTTAGGTCCCTGTGCCCCTGATGGATTATTTCTTGGAATGTGGTTTGTTCCCCAGGAGTCCATCTATCTCCGTGATGGTCTGCGGGGTCAGCTGGCTCAGCACCTGGAGGAGAATCAAGTGGTTGAGGGACTGAAGAAGGTCATGAAGTTTGAGGTCATGAACTTATGGGACCCAGGGGAGCAGCACAGAGCACCAAGTGGCAGGGAAATAATCCCAGCTGTGCCCATTTTGTCTTGTCACCTAGGACCTCTCATCGGCAAAATGAGGACGTTGTAGTGTGTGACCTCACAAGCCCGTTCTGGGTTGGACAATGAGGCCTTAACTCCTGGGGAGGGGAGAGAGATGGGCTCAGCCTCTGAGTCCCCAGCTCACCTGTAGGGCACCCAGATGTTCTATCAGCTGCTCTGCACTGGACACCCCCAGCAAGACCGAGCTGACACCCTCACTGCGTAGACACCATGCTGGGGCCAGAGGAGGAAAACAAGAGAACTGATGGGTAATAGTGAGCAAATGGACATCAGAAGTGTCTCTGAGGAAGAGGGTTCTCCCTGAGGACAAACCAGTCTTGGGTTTAGGAGTGTCTCAGGGGGAAACAAGCTCCCTGCCGTGTCCAGGGCTGACAGTGTCTCACCAATAGCAAGCTGTGCCACAGTGCAGCCCAGCTGGTGAGCAATGGGGAGAAGGTCCATGACTTTGGCTTGTTGCTTCTTGCCATCTTCACTCTGCACTTTGTCCTTGAGCCACTGGTAGCCCTGGAGGCCACAGAGAATCAGCAAAAGATTGCACCATCACCCTAGAATAGCCAGGATAGCCCAGTCCTGCCATCCTGAGCCCCAAGATCACACCTTGATGGTGGCCCTGCAGGAATCTGGGACTCGCCCATCATACTTGCTAGTGATGAGGCCACAGGCCAGGGGGGACCAGGTGACTGAGCCAACACCTAAGAGGAAGAGGATTGGATGTGGGGAAAGGGATCAAGGTGATGGTGAGCCCAAGGAAAAGGTAGGGATGAGGGGTCTACAAACCAATCTTGTGGTAGAGCTCTGGCAGCTGCATCTCCATCTTCTCTCTCTGAAACAGATGGTGCTCTGCTTGTTCACACACTGGAGGGATCAGATTGAACTGTCTGGCCATGGCATAGGCCTCCTGCATGTGGTGAGAAAGAGATGAAGGGCTGGGGCAGAGATGGTGGTCAGAGCACCCCTTCCATTTTCTTCCACTCCTCCTCCTCCAATAGAGTGGGGTTTGGAGTGGCCACGTGAAAATGGGAACCAGTTGTGGGACAGGGGCAAGTGGGACAGCACACTCACCATGATTTCTGCAGCCCCCCATCGGGATGTCCCCCAGTATAGGGCCAGGCCCTGGTTGATGACATAGGTCATGGCTCGCACAATCTCTAGGCATATGGGAGAGGGAGAGCCTTACTGTCAGATTCCTGCTCTCCAGGGCTCCAGACCTGCAGATCTCTGCCTGCCCCACTGAGACCCTGGAGAGGTTGGTATCTATTTTTTGCCTCCCTCCCTGTCTAAGTCCTGGGGTCTGAGCCTTCACTGTGGGAGGCTTCCTGAGCTAGGGCTGGCTTCCTGCTGAGGGTTTGAAAAGTGCTCAGTTTGGAAGGACTATCAGGGTTGGGGTGCTGCTTTTACCCTCCATGGGGCTGTTGGGGTCTGAGCGATTAGCAAAGACGATGTCCACATATCCCAGCTGGAGACGTTCCAAAGATCCTCGCAAGCCTGGGGTAGGGATGAGGACAGGAAGGTAAGTGCCTTGGCTTCAGTTTCTGAAGAATAAGGGGTGAGGTCTGAACCTCATCCCTTTGCCATGACTACCTAAATCCCAGATCCCTTATTCAAAGCCTCTAACTCAAGAGCTTCAGAGAATGTCCCCAACTCCTCTGGCTTCTATACCAAGCCACTTCAGGTTCTCAGTGTTTAACTCTCACCCTCGATGATGTGTTTGCGGCTCAAGCCTCGCTCAGTTTCTGCTCTGTAGGAAAAGGAAAGTCAAAGCTGAGGTGTTACAAAGGTAGGATACCAGGGCTGGTCTGGCACCATGAGGAACTGGGATTGCACTGGTTTTCACAGGCAAGAAGCAGACCTGGGATTGCAAGTGTGGGGACAGTTGTCACCACCCTTATCCCATACACCTGCTTATATCCTCTATGTAGATCTTCTCCCCACTTATAGGGGGGCAGCCACTTACTGTCCTCCCCAAAAAATCTTGGTGGTGATGACATAGCTTGATCTCCTGGAAAAAGAGAAATGGGGGAACCCCCAAGAAAAGGATTTTTTGATGATCACATCCCCAGCAACCCTCACCCCCACCCCCCAAACACCCTCTCACCTCCAACCTTTGCTCTTGAGGATGTTGCCTAAAGTTCTTTCAGCCCTGGAAGAAAGACAGTATAGAAGCACTGACCCCTCAAAGGTGGATCAGTTCCTTCCCCTCTCCCCCACCTTTCCCTTCAACCAATTTCCTCTCTTGTAAAGTGGAGCATAAACCAGGAGCCCATGGGCTGAAGGCCCCATCCTGGACTAAATAAGAGGCCCCTAGAACTAGGGGTACAGAGGCTCCTGGAACTAGGGGTACAGTTGTACAATTTTCATTCAATCATTCAACTATGTACCAATCTCTGGTCTGAGTTTGGAAGGGAAAGAATAGGAGAAGGGGAGTGGGACAGACTAGGGAGACACTGGTTCCAGTCATCTGTGTTGCCCTCCCCCTTGGGTCTCTGTAAAATCACACCTATCCTCCAAAGCTTAGCTCAGATTCTACCTCTGAGCAGAATGGAAAATGTTCTCTGAATGCTATAGACTATGGTCAGTCCTTCTTATCAGTTTCCATATCTCTTATTGGCTGCACCAGTGATTTTTACCTGGTGTGATGTGGCACACTGGTCTGCCACAAGAATTTTTAAAACATGCAACACCTAACTATTTAGTCAGGGGCACTGACCTCTTTTCCCTTAGCTTGTCAAATTAAAAAAATACAATAGCCAACACAATAGCCATCTGGTGTGAATGAATCAAAAGTATACCTATTTTTTGTTAGATAGGCAAAATTATATTTTTTGGTGTGCCATAGAATTTTAGTAATTAGTTTATGTGTGCCAGGAGACGAAAAAGATTGAAAACCTCTAGGCCACACAATTCTTTGGAACTTAACTGTGAGCTAAGGCCTAACGAGTCTTAAATTTTTATAGTGGACTGTTATTCAGTGTTTCATAGCTCCCTGTCTTCTTGGTTTGCTTGTATAACCACTGAGGCTGTGAGCATATTGAGGGCATATTGATGGCATTCCACAAGCAGTGCCTGCTCTGTGCTTGGCTGTGTGTAGGTACTTAGGTGATATGGGAAAAAGCAAGACAGAGTTCATGGAAGGAGAATCCCAGTTGAGCAGCAAATATGGCCACATGAACCAGTAATTGATAATGGTGTGTCAGAGGGCAGTGTAAAGTGCTTTGGGAACGGAGAGGGGTAGTGATCAACTTTGGAGAATTGTGTGAAGGCTTCTTGGAGGAGCTGACATTTGGGCCAAGTCTTGAAGATGAGCAGAAGAGTCTGCCAAATGGAGAAGATGTAGGGGTAGATCAATGTAGGTTTTGGCTACTCTCAGTGTGAAGCCATGGCTGTGTGAAGTGGCATGGTGTGTTTGAAAATTTAGCTTTGAAATCCCCACACAGTTGCACATAACTGATGCCCAGGATGTATTTGTTGGTTTTATTTTATTTTGACTGCACAGTCTGCCCATTGCCTCCAAAGCTGGAGAAGGACTGATGTTTGGGACTATGAGTCCCATAATGTTTTGGGGGCCTACTGGCTGAAAGGTTAGAACATAGTGTTGGCAGAATTCCCAGGGTTCTTAAGAGAGAAAACAGGAAGCTTGATGTTCTCTCATCTTCTAAACATAACTTTCTTACTTTCCATCTGCGTACACTTCGGCGGTGTCAAACAGGTTTATACCATGCTCATAGGCTACTGTCAGCACATCCTCTGCTGTCTAGGGAGGCGAGAGAAATAGTTGAAGATCAACCACTGGCCCCTCAAGTACCTCCCTCGCTGCACCCTGGCCCATAGCACCTCAGCCTTGCTTTGGATTCTTTCCCCTTTCCTCATCCTCCAGCCTTGCACCCCATCCACCAGTGTTTGTTGTCCAGACCCCTATCCAAGTCCATTTCCCCCTGTTCTGGTTCCCTCATAGCCCTCACCCTGCTTCTAGGTCCCATCACTTATACCTCATCCGAGATCTGAGAACCAAATGTGACCCAGGTACCTGCAAGAGGGAAGCCAGGCATGTGAGAACTGTGGGAGGCAAGCCATAAAAGAACACCCTTCCCTTAAATCCTTTCTAACTCACCTAGGCCAAGACAGGATACCCGGAGACCAGACTTTCCTAGGTTTCTGCAGGAGACAGAAGTATCAGGAAGGTTGGAGCCTCCATTAGGGACACAGATTATCAGCTCCCACTTCTTCTCCTCCCAGAATAAGAAGCCCAAAGAAACTAGACCCAGTAGGGTACTGAATTGGGCAGTACTGTGCCCATAGCATAAGTGAACAAATAAGTGACTGTTCCGCTGGATCCACTGTCCAGTGCCTCTCTTCCCTCCTAACACATTGGAGATGTGCTGCCTGGTTTGTGTTTCTTCTGTGGGATCTTGTTTGTGTTTGAGTCATCTCTAGCATGTATGGAGTTGGGGTCCTAGAGAAATGTGACTGGTGGATTATGTTGAGTTTGTGAAAACAGACCTTCAGACAGAGAGCGCTATGCTAAAGGGCAGATACCAGAGATGGAAGGGTAAACCAAGTCAAATTTAGGCACTCAGGCAGGGAAGTGTCCCTGGATAGGCTAGGCAGATAGACCTCCAACATAGGTAGGTAAGAAATCTCTGTGGGGAGTATGACAGGAATGACAGGAAAGGCCGGTTCTTCCTCTTCCCCTCTCCACTCCCTCTGCTCCTGTGGCTTGTGAAGTTTGTCTTTGAACCAGAGAGCCCCCACCTTCCAAAACCCCCACTCTGGTTGTTGGCTCAGCCTCCCAAGTAGGGCTGCCACATGGAGGGGATCAAATTCCTTAATGGCAAAGCTTGGTAAGATCATTGATTTTGCTCACTCCCAAGCAGGAATCCCCATCCCTGTCCCCTCTCCCTATTGTTAGTTCTGAGAGTCCAGCAGCTCCCGGAGATAAAGTCTGTTACATTACAGTCCACCTTCCCCACCTGACCCCTCTTCCTCAGCATGGGGTTGAGAGATGTGGCCCATCCTTCTCAGGGCCCTGCTTCTGTGCCCCCAAGAAAGGTCGCTGGAGACTGGGTCCATGGGGCAGGTAGGGGCAGTATCTAGGTCAGGCACCCTGAGCAGGCCAGAGCAAGAAGCCCTCCTTCCTCCACCTCTTCCCAGGACACCGACCCAAGGACACTCTATCTTGGGGGGGGGGGGGGTGGCGGGTGGCGCTGGAGATTCATGCATCCCTGTCTTTCCTGGGGGTAAGGAGAAAACCTCAGGGGCACCCCCTGGGTCTTCCAGGACCCATCAATCTTGGTAAACTTGAATTTCTCCTAGTCAGGGGTATCTAGGGAGACCAAGAGAGGGACAGAGTAAGGGAGTGCGAGTTATGGGAAGAAGAGATAGAATGAGCCAGGACCTTCTTATAGAAGTTTGAGGGGGTCCTGGAGGCATCCCAGAAAGCCTCAGGTCAGGAAAGGGGAGCAGATGAAGCGGGCTGCCCGGCTTTCCCCATACCTGTATTTCATGCCAGTGCCGCGGCCGGTGCTCTCTCGGAGGGCCCCAGCGGGCGCTGGGGGTCGGTGGACCACTGCGGCTCGGGCCTTGGGGCCTGGCCCTCCTCCTCCTGGAGGATTCCCATGCACCCCGCCGACCGGCCCACCATTGGCGCCCCCGGGAGCCGGCCTGGGTCCGCACAGACGGTCCTCACTGCTTCGGCTGCGAAGGTTCTGTTCAGTACACGCGATAGACACCTGCATGCCGGCTGGCCAGGGCCGGTGAGGGGGCTCCGAGGGGGCGGAGGGGGAGGAAGCCCGGAAGCCCGAGGGCGGACAAACGGGGATGTAGTGGCTCGAGCCCTGAGGAGAGCGGGAAGGCTGAGGAGGCTGCAGAGGGAGTCAGCAGGCGGGATTGGGCCCGCGGGGGCGGGCTGTTGGAGGTCGCGGGGTTTGCGGTGGGAGGAGAGAAACACAGGGGGAACCACGACGAGAGTTATTGGTCTACGGGGGCACTGGCTCAGGGAGGAGAAGGGGGAAATGAACGACAGTAGAGGTGGAGGGTTATCCTAGGAGGGTAGGGACCTAGGGACAGTTAAGGGGTGGGGAGAGAGTTGCCACCTCAGCCTGATCCGCAGCGGGACCTGCTAGCCTCCTAGCCGCGTCCGCAGCAAGCTCAGCTAATCATCATGCAGGCACCGCCCCCTCGTTTGCATAAACCCGCCTGCCTCCCAGTTAAACCTGCCAGTATCTGCATAAACCCCACCTTCCGAAGCTCTATAGCTTGAATCTTGGACATACTCAGGAGCTGGAGAGCAGAACCCAGGAGGGTAGTTTTCGGTACCCTCTGGTTTCAACCCAGTGGTTCTCAGTAGGGGACAATTTAGTCCCCCAGGAGACATTTGACAAGATCTTTTTTGACAATCACCACCGGCAACAGGGAAGGATGTACTACCAGCATCGAGGGAGTGGCGCCCAAGACAAAGCACAGGACAGCCGCCCCCCCCCCCCCCCAATGAATTATCCCGCCGGAAATGTCAGTAGTGCTGTTATTGAGAAACCTATGATCAGGCTCAGGGGATGTGGCCACCCTCCATGAGCAAGGCAGGGCCCCGACCTACCACCCAAACTGACACACTCAAGCCACAGAGTGACAAACAGTTTATTCTGGACTTCTCATGGCATCTGGTAGAGGATAAACCTAGAAAGAGGGCCTGGCTTGGAGGTAACGGGGAGGGCACCAGGATGGGCTGCCTGGGAGCTAGAGGGGTTGGAGGGGCAAGTAGACAGAGATTCTCCTGAGGGGTGAGGTAGGGTGCGTCCTTCAGCCAGCCCTGGCAGAGAAAAAGGGCAGAGAGCGGACGTAGGAGTCCAGTCGGGAGCGGAAGAGCTCACTTTGTACAGTCTGTCCCAGCGGGCACAGGGGATTCTTCACCACCAGCTCCACGTACAGCTATGGGGAGGGAAGGTGTTAGAGCCAGGCTTTGGACACATCTCGTTTCCAACTCTAAACCTAGTATAACCTCAGGGATGTGCAAATGCACTAGGATCAAGGGCGAGGAGGCAAGCCCTGCTTGAGAAGAAACTGGCGGTGGGAATGTTGAAAACTCTGACTTCTATAGAGATACACTACAGTAGGACCCTGGCAGGGAATCTGAAGGAGTCTTGGGGCTCTACATGGCCATTGCTGTTGAGGAGCTTTAGGAGAAGGGTCCAGGGTCTGGCACTGACCGTACTGTAGATGTGATGCAGCACATCTCGGATGGGTCCCACGCCCAAGTCAGTATTCATGACAACCTTGATCCCAGTGGGCGTCTCGTAGTAATGGAGTTTGTAACGGCTAGTCTGGAAGGACAGAAAGCCATCCTTCCTGCAGAGATGAGGAGGATGTTAAGGAATGGGAGAGGAATTTCTCCCAGAAAGACACTTCTTATCCGCTTTAGGTCGACTCTTCTCTCTAAATACATTTGTAGGAGTCTGGTTGAGTAAAGACACCTCTCATTTCCAGGCCCCGCCCTCCGCCCCCATTTGGCCCCCACATCCAACCTTTCTACCTTCAGATTTTCCTCACCACGGCTTCTTCCAGCTCCAGCATTCTCGCTCAAATGCCCCTCCTACTCCAGAAAGCCCCCCCAACCCCAATTCCCAAGGATATTCCTCCTTCCCTCAACACCCTCTCTGTTTCCGGACTCCGCGTACATGTCTAGCGGGGACATCTTGCTGACAAATGAGCGGATAGAGAACAGCATCCCGTACATCAGCTTGAACTCCTGGAGGGAGAGGGGCAGAGTTAGCTCTTGGTTGTTGAAGCGGACAGGCCAGGGGCAGGAACGAGCCAGGATTTGGAGAGGGGTGACTGGACTGGGATTGTGTGCGTCTGGAGATGAGAGGTCACCCGGTTGCGCGGGGCCCTCTCGTCACCTCCTCCTTGGGGATCCCCGCTTGCTTCTTGCGGTGCCACTCGCTGTAATGCAGACACACCCCATTTCGGTCAAACAGGTACAGGTTGTGGACAGTCATCTGCAGGACACAGAGTGTGAGCCTCGCTCCGGGACCGCCCACCCTCCGTGGGTCCCAGTTTTCTGTCCTGGATCCCTCCAACCAGGCGGGGTCCCCTCCCCCGAACTCACCGGAACTGCTCCGAGTGCCTGTCACTAGATGCTTCCGGTTTTTGCGGAGCCCCGCCCCACCGGGTCCCGGTGCAGCCAAGGAGCTATAACAGCGTCCCAATACCTCTCTCAGCCAATTCGCGGCCGTCGGGCCCGCGCACGCGCGTTCCTCCGGCTCCCAGGCTCCAGAAGCCCGAAGTGCGGCAGCGACAGGTCCGTGGGCTGGTGACGTCATCGGGGAAAGAGAGGCGGGGCTTTGGGCGGTAGGCAGGCGGCTGCCAACGGTTTTGAGTGTAGGGAAGGGCGCGAGAGGAGAGGTCTAGGTCTTTCCGGATCCGGGCTCGGGCAGGGGGCTATCCGTGACAGATTGGGGGGCTGAAGACTGGAGGTGCGGGATAGTCGGAAAGGAGTAATCAAGGTACAAAATTTCAGGCTAGATTTGAGGGCGGAGTACTTTTTAGGGACATTCTGAGGGTGTGATTGAATGTTCACAAAGTTTCTTTTGCGGTAGTGGGAAGAGAGGGGTTCTAGGGAGCCCAGCCATGGCTTTCGTAGTAGGAAGTGTTGCAGGGGATGTACACGATAGTTGACCTTGGGTAGAACCATGCAGTGGGCCGAGGGGAGTGGGTCGGTGGGGATCGTGGCGTTCCTGTCTCTCTGAGACTGTAGCCAGTTGAGGGGCAGGTAAGGCAACTGGACGGAAATTAGGCCACTATTTGATTTGGGTTTGTTTCAGTTTGCACGTTCTGGGTGTGAGAACTTAAGAGCTGAATTGACAAGTGATAGCCTGTGCCAGAAGTTGATCTACACCTTTCAGCACTCCAGATGAATTTCAGGGGTGCTTTTTGTCCCCCACTCACTCCTTGCTTTCCACAGTTTCCAGGAGCTGTGGAAAGAAATTCTTTTGCTCTCTCCCATGACCTGTAGTACCGGTGGGAATCTTTCCTGTAACCAGAAAGCCTCCATACCCCTATTCACCAAGATTCCTTGGCTTGGAATCTTCCCCTTTTCTCCCAAATCTTCCTTCTTTGTGTACTTTACCCCTGGACTCTCCTAAAGCAGAAGCAGAAGTTCCCAGCTCTGCTGCCTCCAGTTGTCTCTTTCCTGTACTCATGGCGACATCAGCTACCAGCCCCAGTTCACCTCTCCAGGCTGAGGATCTCCTGAGTGATTCATCAGAAGCCCCTGGGCTGAACCAAGTGTCCTCCGAGGTGACCTCCCAGCTCTATGCTTCTTTGCACCTCAGTCGTCAAGCAGAGGCCACAGCCCGAGCCCAGCTGTATTTACCCTCCACCTCCCTACTGCCTCATGAAGGGTTAGACAGCTTGGCCCAAGAGCTGAGTCGTAGTTTGTCAGTTGGATTGGAGAACAACTTGAAGAAAAAGGTGAGGGAGGTGTGTCGAGGTGTGTCTGGGGGACCTCTTGGGTCTTGAGGTTGGGGGTGGTAAAAAAGAAAAGCTTTACTGAGATTTGAACTATTGTTGGGTTTCATATTCCTTTTAAGTACAAGGTCAGTCATCCTTGTTTCTGGGAGCCAGTGTTTATGAGAGAGAGAGACAGTGGCCCGGGACACCAGAATTTGGGAAGTTGTGAAATTTCCCAGTGTTTTCTTTGTCAGAAATACCTGCACAGTGAGACAGGTTGCCGTGCTTCTTTGGCTGAGATTTGGGACCTGGAAGTGAGGATAAGGTTTCTTTTTTTTAAATCCTCACCCGAGGACATTTTTTTTCACTGCATCTCTCTCTCTCTCTCTCTCTCTCTCTCTCTCTCTCTCTCCCTCTCTCCCTCTCTCCCTCCCCCCCCCCCCCCCCCCCCCCCCCCCCCCCCCCCCCCCGCCTTTTAGAGAGTATGGGGAGCAGGGAGAGAAACATAAATTGGTTGCGTTTTTGTACATGCCCAACAGGGGAATTGAACTTCCAACCTGGGTATGTGCCCTGACCAGGGATAAAACCCTCAACCTTTTGGTCTGTGGGATGACGCTCCAACCAACTGAGCCACACCAGCCAGGGCTGAGGCTAACTTTTCTTCATCCTAAGAGGTAACTAGGGACTTAAGGATAGCAGCAAAATATGCTAAGATCGTTCCAGTTCAAAACTCTTTTGATTGTATGGTTCAAAATTAGGCATGTAAATCATTAGGACATAGTTTAATAAATTACACATGTTACAGAGAAAATAGTTATTAGTGTTCCATTGAAAAAGTCTCATAACTAATTTCCAGAGTTTGAAAAACTGATAGCCATGGGCTACAGTTTTTAGGTGGGTTGTTTGCTCTCTAGTTGGCAAGAATCCTTACTATTATTTTAATGTGCCAGATTAATTTATTTACACCACCTGTCTGGTATATGTACACATTTGAGTTTCTGACCCTTATCGAGTCAGTTCTCTTGTTCTTGCTTTCCCAGGTGCTAGAGTAAAAATTCTTGGGTTTTAGGGGGTACTGGATGCCTTCTACCCTGGCAGTAGGTAGAATATAGATTATTCAAGTTGCTTCTAATTTCTGTTACTTTTTTCTAGGATGGCTCCAAGCACATCTTTGAGATGGAAAGTGTTCGGGGCCAACTCCAGAGCATGCTCCAAACCTCACGGGATACAGCCTATCGTGAGTAAATCCCTTCCCTATAAAGGGGAACCTAGATTTAAGGAGTGGGAGAAAGTAGGGAAAGGAATCGGGGTGCAAGGGGAACCTAGACCTCTGAGACAAGATTTTAGGAGGAAAGGCTTCAGTTCTTTGGGAGAAGGGCTGGAGGAGTGGGTGAAATAGAAAGGAAGGCTCTCTGCTTTCTTTTCCTTCAAGTGGCCCTTGTTTCTATCCTTATTTGATCCTTGCTGGCTGTGGGGTCCCTTTGGTTCCCTGCAGGGGATCCCCTTACTCCAGGTGCTGGCTCAGAGAGACGGGAAGAAGACTCCTTTGACAGTGAAAGCACAGCCACCTTGCTTAAGTGAGTTCCCCATGGGATTCTTCTAGCTTGATCTCTCTCTCTCTTGCAGAGCCAAGTGTTCTATTTCTTAGTTCTTCCTTTAGTGCCATTGTACCTCTTAAGGCCTAAGACACTTGTCACTTAGCTTTTAGTTTTATCCTTTCTCTCCTATCTTGTACTCCCTTTCCTCCTTCAGGAAGTTGGGCACCTGCTGCCCAGTACCTGGCCTTCCAGAAGAGTTAGCTTGCTTCTGTGGAGACTTTTACCACAGGGTGTGTGGCCTGGAGGAAGGAGCACTATAGAGTGAATCATAGAACCTATGTGCTGTGTATGGGTCTGTCACTACCTAACTTAAAGACATTGGACAAGTCTCTGGTGCTTTCTGAGTTTCAGTTTCCTCATTTGTAAAATGTCACAGTTGGACTTGTGGGTCTCAAAAGCTTTCCCAATTCTAATATTTCTACCTGATTTGCTCAGCACCCGGCCCCTGCAAGACTTATCTCCATCCAGCTCAGCCCAAGCCCTGGAGGAGTTGTTTCCCCGCTACACTAGCCTTCGGCCAGGACCCCCACTAAATCCCCCGGATTTTCAGGGCCTGAGAGATGCACTGGATTCAGAGCATACTCGTCGCAAGGTGAGATCTAAAGACTTTCTTTTGAAAGCAGTAAAGATTAGAAATAGGGCTAAGTGCTAAGAAGGGAAGAAGGTTAAGGGACCTAAGGTGGGGCTTTGCTCTAATAATGGCTCTTCAGGAAGGCCTTCTTCTACCATCCTATCTAAAATCGCACACCTCTCCTCCAGGTATTCATTACTCTGTTGTATCCTTCATGTAGCTTATCACAGTCTGATGTATCTTGCTTGTTTTGCTCTTCTAAAGTCTAAGCTCCGTGAGGGTCATACCTTATCTTTTTCAGCACTGTCTTCCTAAAATTTAGAATATAGCAAACACATAGAAGCACTCCATAAGTGTTTGGTGAATGAGCAGTGAACTTCATTGTCTTGTACAAAGATTTTATAGCTGCTAATATAATGAGTTTTATCCCTCTGAACTTCAGCCTGTCTGATGGGGGAAAAAGAGGGACAAGGCAGAAGAAAAGTCAAAATTATTGGTTGTGTTGTTATTTTTGGAAACTTCTCTTCTTCTATTTTCAACTGCCTGGGCACGAATGACAGGTTTTGCCTTTATCCTTGCGATGTTTAATCATTGTATTCAATGGGCTTCTCAAGGCAGGAGTAACTTCCCACTCTTTGCAGTGTAGGCTGCTGCACCTCCACCAAAAGATCTGTGGAAATTTTTCTCAGGGGATCCAGGGAAAGGAAGAGCCTGGAAGCTAAGCTCCTGCTTTCTGAGATGGTAGAGGAAGGTGTTAGAAGTCTCGGGCCCTAAGGTTGCTGTTCCAGAATTCCTGATTCTCTTCCAAACCTATTCTATCCTTAGGACACAGCCCATTTCCTGTCTCCAGCCCATTTCCACCTAGGTGGAAAGTTTGGTGCTTTGGTCTGACTAAGGATGGCAATACTCTGTTTCTTTATCCTTCTTCCCAGCATTGTGAGCGTCATATTCAGAGCCTACAGACCCGCGTGCTAGAGCTTCAGCAACAGTTAGCTGTGGCTGTGAATGCTGACCGCAAGAAAGATATCATGATTGAACAACTGGACAAGGTGCCAGGGTAGCAGAATGTGGTGGGTCTCTCCATGGGGTGCACTAAGGAATAGTAAATAGCAGGCGGCCAACCAACATCTTTTGTTCATGCTAGGAGCCGGGGTAAGGGGTAGGCTTACTGGCTACTGGGAGAAGGTGGCTGTTGACCTTGCTCCCATGGGCAGAAGGAAGGCAAAAATATTATTTTGGAATTACATCTGACTTTCCTCTCCTGAGACCCTGGCCCGTGTGGTGGAGGGCTGGAACCAGCATGAAGCTGAGCGCACAGAAGTACTTCGGGGACTCCAGGAAGAACGCCAGGCAGCTGAACTCACTAGAAGCAAGCAGCAGGAGGTGGGCAATGTGGGTTATATAACCTAAGTCACTGATTGCTAGAATGAGGGGGTTGAAATAGCCCTGGAATTAGGGTTCCTACCAGATTGACCTGAATCTTGCAGTAGCTGGCCTGACAGTTCTCTCCTATTTCTGCTCCCTTCACTGTTTCTGCTGTCAAACATGCATCATTGATGTCTTCCCAGCTTTTCTCATACCATGTAGTTAGTCTTTTTTGGCCCTCAAGTAATTTGACTTAACCCTTAGTTTTAAAGTTTCATCTAATGCTTTTTGTATAATATAGAGATTCCCCTTAGTTCCTCTATCCTGTGTAACCCTTTTCCTGAAAGACAGTAACCCGCCTGGAACAAAGTCTTTCTGAGGCCATGGAGGCCCTGAATCGTGAGCAGGAAGCTGCTAGACTACAGCAACGGGAAAGAGAGATGCTGGTGAGAATGCTGGGCTGGGTTAGTTGCAACAGAGGCTGTTATGTTAATTACTTCTAGAGGGCTTGGGCTGTTGGGGTGGATCGTGGGAGTTCATGACTTTAGTTGCACCAGGGCAGTGGTTCCCAAAGAGTGTTCCTTAGAACACTAGTTCTGCTAGATACTCTACAAAAAGGGATCTGCCACCAAGTACGTTTGAGAGACTGCAAATTATTAGAATCATCTGGGGAATTATTGTAAAATATAGATCTCTGGGACCCATCCCCAGAGGGTTTGATTCAATAGATATATGGTAAGGTTTGGGAACTATGGTCTAGGGCATAGCCCAAAAGGTATGGGATGAGACTCATTCAAGTTTCTTATTACTGAAACGATAAGGTGATTACCTATGTGAATTAGTAGCCAGGTTTGGAACTTGTTGCATGCATGACACATGCTTTCTATATGCATGCTGGTACTTAGAATCTTAACAGGCTACATCCAACAGTGTCGGTGATAGTTGCTGGTTGGCTAGTACATGATGGTAGGCTGGATATTCTATTCTTTGTGGAATTTCTTTTGATGATGGTGATAGCTATTATATACTGAGTCCTTACTACATGCCAGACACTGTGCTAAATGCTTTACATACTCTTTTCACTTTAATCTTCACAAGGTAAATGGTAATATTATGCCTGCCCATTTCACAGATGAGGATGTATACCTAAGGACACATAGTAAATGACAGAGCTGGGACTCAAACTGAGATTTGAACCCAGATTTACCTATTTCTGGAACAGAAGCTATTACCTACTATATTATAATCTGTTGGCTTGCCAGCTTTTGTATTTTTAATGGACACAATTCTCAACAGGCACATTGTATGGTAGGTGAGGGGGCACGTTGCTGGTCTCTTGAAGGCATGCTGAGGATCTTGGTCTTCTTCTGGGGCTCTAGGAAGAGGAAAGGCAAGCTCTGACCTTGAGATTGGAGCTAGAACAGAAGCAGTGTCGAGCCCTGCAGGAAGAACGGGATGAGGCTCGTGCTGGGCAGCTCAGTGAGCATCGACAGTTGGAGACACTTCAGGTGGCCCTAGAAGAAGAACGACAGACCTGGACCCAGCAAGAGCGCCAGTTTAAGGAACACTACCAGGCACTGCAGCAGGAGGACCAGGCTCAGCTGGAAAGAGAGAAGGTAAAAGCAGCAATTGGGGAATGAGGAACAGATGAAGGGCAAAACAATGGAATGAGATGAGAGGTCAGAATATGGGGTATAGGGGACTCAGATGGAGACTGAAGGACTCTGTGCGTATGTGGGAAGCAAGACGGGGCTTAGGCCCAGCTAGAAAGGCTTGGGACATCGAATACATGGAAGACCAAAGAGAAAGACTAAACAGAGATTAGGAACTAGGTAAAATATGAAGAGAAGGAAAGGAAGCTTGGGATTTAGATGGGGGGTGGGAATTGGGGAATAGAGGTAACTAGGAGACAGAAAATTTGGTATATACTTAAGTTTGATTCTCTTTCTCAGGGGAACACACAGAGGGAGGCCCAGGCCGCCCGGGAGGCCCAGCAGCAGCTGGTATCGATGCAGTCTGAGGTGCGGCGGTTGGAAGGAGAGCTGGATATAGCTCGGAGAGAGAGAGATGCTCTGCAGCTGGAAATGAGCTTGGTGCAGGTTGGGAGAAGTGGTCTCAGGGGTCATTACAAACACATTTCTTTCTTTTTAAAAATATTTTATTTATTTAAAGATTTTAATGTATTTATTTTTAGAGAGGAAGGGAGGGAGAAAGAGAGGGAGAGGAACATCAGTGTGTGGTTGCCTCTCACTCATCCCCTACTGGGGACCTGGCCCGCAACCCAGGCATGTGCCTTGATTGGAAATCAAACCAGGGACCCTTAGCTCTGCAGACCTGCGCTCAATCCACTGAGCAACACCAGCCAGGGCTTATTTATTTATTTTTAGAGAGAGTGGAGGGAGGGTAGGGAAACATTGATGTGCGAGAGATACATTGATTGGTTGCCTTTTGCATGCCTCCAACTGGGGACCTGGCCCACAACCCAGACCTGTGTCCTGACCCGGAATAGAATCAGAGACCTTTTGGTTTGCAGTCTGACACTCAATCCACTGAGCACACCAGCTAGGGCATAGCAAACATGTTTTTACTTAGAATTTTGACTTTTATGAGCCTCTGTTTTTGTGTGTAAAATATGTGGGAAGGGCAAATTACCGTATTTTGCTGTGTATAATGTGTGCTTGTGTATAATGTACACCCACATTTTTGGCCCAAACTTTCAGGAAAAAAATCTTTCATTTTAATTTTTTTATTCAATGTTTTATTTATTTATATTTAGATACTTGTTTTTTGTATTATAAAGCATTTTAGCATTATTTTTGAACATATTATGGTACAAGAAATTTTTATTTTATTTATTTATTTTTAGAGACAGGGGAAGGGAAGAAGAAAGAGAGGGAGAAAAATGTCAATATATGGTTACCTCTTGTGCACCCCCCCCCCATGGGGGGACCTGGCCTACAACCCAGGCATGTGCCCTGACTGGGAACCAAACTGGCCTGTGCTCAATCTACTGAGCTACATCAGCCAGGGCTATGGTACAAGAAATTTTATGTAATAATTACAAAACACAAGAACAGATACAAGGTATTTTGGTACTACCCATGTTTAATACACATACTTTTTTTTTCCCCCTCAGAAATTTGGGCAACGAAGTACGCATTGTACCCTACAAAAGTCAGGCTGAGAGATGTCTCCCATTATTAACTGTTTACTTAATCAGATACTCTGGGTTAGTTAGACCAGTGTTTGACCCCTTGAGCAAATAAATTTCTTTCACCTAGCCCATTCAACTGGAGGACTGCTCACACAGAAACTAATTTATCATGGAGACCAAGGGTAAAGATGTTAGTAAACAATTTATAAGCTGCTGTGACCCTAAACTGGTGCTAGATGTGTGTATGTATTTGTATATTCAGTAAGCCTATTGAATAGCCCTTCTGTATGTAAGCTCTGTGCTAGGAGCTGGAAATAGCCCTTGCCAACAAGTTGCTCACCAGCTAGGTGAGGAGCTTGTCTACTACACACATATTTGAAGTAGAATGGTAACCGATAATTGAGGGTAAGGAAAACTAATCTTACTCAGACACCATTTTCTTAGTAAGTAAGGTCTTCCCCAGCCACAATGAGTAAAATCTACAATCTGTGACAATCTGTTTCCCTTCTCTGCTTAATTTTTATGTATACTATATAGTGTACCTTTTAAAATCTTGTTTATTTTTTGTAAGGTCCTCTAGGGCAAAGATTTTTGTCTGTTAATTGTTGAATCCAAGAATAGTGCCTGACTTTAGTGTTCAAGTCCTCTATTTACTTATAGTTCTACTCGGTATTGAAAGTGGGGTATTGAAGTCTCCAACAATTGTTATTGAACTATTTCTTCATTCAATTCTGTCAATATGTTTTGGGGCTCTCTTAGGTCCAATCCTCTGTATTTCTGTGGTGTCAGTTGTTACTTCTCTTTCATTTTTGATTTTATTAGTTTGGGTCCTTTCTTTTTCTTGATGAGTGTGGTTAAAGGCTTGTCAATCTGGTTTATATTTTCAAAGAACCAGCTCTTGGTTTCATTGATCTTTCGTGTTATTTTCTTAGACTCTCTTTTGTTTATTTCATCTCTGACTTTTATTATTCCCTTTCCTCTCACATTGGGCTTTGTTTGTTGTTCTTTTCCAAGTTCCTTTTGGTATAAGGTAATTTTGTTTGAGACTTTTTTTGTTTCCTGAGGTAGGCCTGTATTGCTATGAGTTTCCCTCTTAGGATTGCTTTTGCTGTGTCCCACAGATTTTTGGATTGTGTTTTCATTTTTATTTGTCCCAAGTTATCTTTTGATTTCTCCCTTAATCTCATTGTTAACCCGTTCATTGTATATAGTAGCATGTTGTTTAGCCTCTGTGTGTTTGTATGTTTTTCAGGTTTTTTCTTGTAATTGATTTCTAGTTTCATACCATTGTGGAGGGAGAAGATGCTGACATATTTCAATTTTCTTTAATTTATTGAGACTTGTTTTGTGACCTAACATGTGATCTACCCTGGAAAATATTCCACATGTACTTGAAAAGAATATATATTCTGCTGCTTTGGAGTGAAATGTCCAAAAGTACCAATTGAATCCATGTGGTCCAATGTGTCGTTTAAGGCCTCTGTTTTCTTGTTAATTTTCTGTCGAAAGATCTATACAGTGATGTCGATGGGGTGCTTAAATTCCCTACTACAACTCTATTACTGTTTATCTCTCCCTTTATGTGTTTCAACATTTGCTTTATAAATTTAGATGCTCCTATGTTGGTTGCATAAACATTTATAAGTATTATAACCTCTTAATTGGATTGATCCCCCCCAAAAAATAAAAATTAAAAAATTAAAAAAAAAAGAAAAGTTGGATTGATCCCTTTACCATTATGGAATGTCCTTCTTGTCTTTTTTTTATAGCCTTTTGTTTTAAAGTCTATTTTGCTGGTGTAAGTATTGCTACCCCAGCTTTTATTTTTGTTTCCATTTGCATGAAATATCTTTTTCCGTCTCTTTACTTTAGGTCTGTGTATCTTTCAATCTGAAGTGGGTCTTTTTTATTTATTATTTTTAAAAGATTTTATTTATTTATTTCCAGAGAGAGAGGAAGGGAAGGAGAAAGAGAGGGACAGAAACATCAATGTGTCATTGCCTCTTGTGCACCCCCAGCCGGGGTCCTGGCCCACAACCCAGGCATGGGCCCTGACTGGGAATCGAACTAGCAACTCTTCCATTCAGAGACCAGCACTGAATCCACTGAGCAACACCAGCCTGGGCTGAAGTGGGTCTTTTTTAGACAGCATGTATATGGGTCTTGTTTTATTATTCATTCAGCTACCCTATGTCTTTTGATTGGAGAATTTAATCTGTTTACGTGTAAAATGATTATTGATAGGTACACAGTTATTGCCATTTTATTATTCATTATTTATGTTCTTTTTTCCCCTTTTTCTTCTTCAAGAAGTCCCTTTAACATTTCTTGTAATACTAGTTTGATGGTGGTGAACTCATTTAGCTTTTGGTTGTCTGGGAAGCTCTTTAATCTCTTCTGCAATTTTAAATGGTAGCCTTGCTGAGTAGAATAGTCTTGGTTGTAGGTTCTTGCTTTTCATCACTTTGAATATCTGTGCCAATCCCTTCTGGCCTACAAAGGTTCTGTTGAAAAATCAGCTAGTAATCTTATGGGAGCACCCTTGAAAGTAACTAACTGCCTTTCTCTTGTTGCTTTTAAGATTCTGTTTGACTTTAACTGTGCCATTTTAATTATAATGTGCCTTGGTATGTGCCTCTTTTGGTTCACCTTTTTTGGGACTCTCTGTACTTCTTGGGCTTTATATGTCAATTCCTTCATCAGGTTAGGGAAGTGTTCAGTCATTATTTCTTCAAATAGGTTCTTCATCTCTGCTGTCTCTCTTCAGCTTGATAGTCTAATGGGAACTCCTTTGTAGGTAACTGTCTCCTTTTCTCTTGCTGCTTTTAAGATTCTCTTCTTATCTTTCATCTTGGCTAATGTAATTATGATGTGCCTTGGTGTGTGCTTCCTTGGGTCCAAATTTTTCAGGACTCCCTGAGTTTCCTGGACTTTCTGGAAGTCTATTTCCTTTGCCAGATTGGGGAAGTTCTCCTTTTTTTTTTTTTTTTTTCAAATAAGTTTTCCATTTCTTGCTCTTCCTATTCTCCTCCTGGAACCCCTATGATTCAGATGTTAGAATGTTTAAAGTTGTCCCAGAGATTCCTAAGCCTCTCCTCATTTTCTTGAATTATTGTGTTTTCTTTTTGTTCTGGTTGAATGTTTATTTCTTCCTTCTGGTTCAAACCATTGATTTGAGTCCTAGTTTCCTTCCTTTCACTGTTGGTTCCCTGTGCATTTTCCTTTATTTCACTTAGCATAGCCTTCACTTTTTCCTCTATTTTGTGACCATACTCAACCATTTCTGTGAGCATCCTGATTACCAGTGTTTTGAACTCTGCATCTGATAGGTTGGCTATCTCTTCATCACTTAGTTGTATTTTTTTCTGTAGCTTTGATCTGTTCTTTCTTTTGGGCCATTTTTTTGGTCTCTGCACCTGTTATGTTGTAAGGGGCAGAGCCTTGGGTATTCACCAGGGTGGGGATACCCATGTCACTGCATTGTGGTGTTTTATGTGGGGGAGGGGATCAAGAGGGGACAATGCTGCTTGCTGGGCTCTGGGCGGTTTTCAGTCACTTCTCCCACAACCCACAAGCAAATTGGGCCCTTCTGGTGCTGATCCCCAGGTGGGTGGGTTTGTGTACATTCTGGGACCCTGTGGGTCTCTCCAGTGAACTCTCCTGTGAGGCTGGGAGTTTCTCCCACTGCTGCCTCAACAGCCACAGGTTTTTTCAGTCAGAGGTTTGAGGCTTTATTTCCCCATGCTGGAAATCTGGGTTGTTTGGTCTGTCTCACTCCCCAGTTGTTCCTACCGGTTTATCTGCACGCCAATGCGGGACCGCCTGCTCCGTCAGCCACTGCCCTGCAAGTGAGTTGTCTCTGCCTCAGTTGCCTTTCTCCACCCCTCTTACCAGTCTGGATGAATGTTTCTTCTTTAACTCCTCCTTGATTGTCAGACTTCCATACAGTTCAATTTTCTGGTAGTTCTGGTTGTTTTCGTGTTTAAATTTGTGTTGTCCTTCTTTTGGTTGTGCGATGAGGCACAGTGTATCTACCTATGCCTCCATCTTGGCTGGAAGTGTGGCTTCAAGTTACTTCCTAGGTTCATTTCATTTCAGCCTGAAGGATTCCCTTTTATATTTCTTATAGGGCAGGTCTACTAGTAACAAACACTCTTAGTTTTTGTTTATCTGGGAGCATCTTAATTTCTTTTTTAATCTTGATGATTTTTTTTACTACATACAGAATTTTTTTTGATAGCTTTTCTTTCACACTATAAATATGTTGTTGCACTGCTTCCTATGATTTCTTATGAAAAGTCAGCTGTTAATCTTATTGAGTCTCCCTTGTAAGTGACAAATTGCATCTTTTCTTCTGCTTTCAAGATTCTTTGTGTTTAGCTTTTGAAAGTTTGATTATAATATGTTTTAGTGTGGATCTCATTGAGTTTATTCTACTTGAAATTTGTTGAGTTTCTGGGATATGTAGACTTATGTCTTTCAGCCAATTTGGGATGTTTTTCACAATTTTTTTATTTTTTTTAAATTGATGAGAGAATGAGGGGAAGAGAGAGAAATATCAATTTGTTGTTCCACTTATTTATGTATTCATTGGTTGATTCTTGACCAGGGGTTGAACCAGAACCTTGGTATATCAGATGGAACTCTAATCAACTGAGTTACCCAGCCAGGGCTTACCATTATTTCTTTAAATATTTTTTCCTGTCCCCTTTTCTCTGTCATCATTCTAGAACTTCACTAATGAATATGTTGGTATATTTGATGATATCCCTCAGGTCCCTCAGGTTCTGTTCATCTTTCTTCATTTTTTTTCCTCCTGCTCAGTAGACTAGATAATTTCAATTGTCTTGTCTTCAAGTTAACTGGCCCTTTCTTCTCCCTGCTCAAATCATTGAGCCCCTATAAAAAACAGACTATCTTTTAGAGCAGTTTTATGTGCACAGCCAAATTGAATGGAAGGCACAGACATTTCCCATATATGCCTCACCCATATATACATAGTTTCTTTTATTATCAAAAGCCCCCACCACAGAGGTACATTTTCTACAATTGATGAACCTAAAAAAACACATCATTATCACAGAGTCCATATTTTAAGGTTCACTCTTGATGCTGTGCATTATATGGATTTGGACAAACTTATAATGACATGTACCTACTTTTATAGTATCATACTTAGTAGTTTCACTGTCTTAATAATCCTTTGTGTATGACCTATTCATATCTTCCTCCCTTTAACTCCTGGCAACCACGGATCTTTTTGCTTTCTCCTTCCTCTCAGTTTTGTCTTTTTCAGAATGTCATATAGTTGGAATCATACATACAGTATGTAGCTTTTTCATATTGGCTTCTTTCAGTTAGTAGTACACATTTAAGATTCCTCCATGTCTTTTCATGGCTCAATAGCTCATTTCTTTTTAGTGCTAAATAACACTTCATTGTTTGGATGTACCACAGTTCACCTACTGAAGGACATTTTGGTTGCTTCCAAGTTTTAGCAATTATAAATAAAAGTTCTATAAGCATCCACATGCAGGTTTTTGTGTGGATGTGTTTTCAACTCAGACTGTGATTGCTGTATTGTATGATAAGAGTTTGTTTAGTTTTGTAAGTCTTCCAAAGTGGCTGTACCAGTTTGCATTCCCACCAGCAATAAATGAGAATTCCTATTGCTCCACATCCTCAACATTTGCTGTTGTCAGTTTTCTGGATTTGGGGCATTCTAATAGGTATATAGTGATATCTAGTGAATTTTTCATATCATTGATTGTACTATTCAGCTCCAGAATTTGTTTTTCTTTTAATAACATCTATGTCTTTATTGACAGTTCCTATTTATTTATTTATATATTGTTCTGATTTCCTTTAGTTCACTGAACATATTTAAGGCTTTGACTAGTAACCCAATATCTGAGTTTCCATAGGAATAGTACCTGTCAAATTATTTTTCCTTTGAATGAGTAATATTTTCCTGTTTCTTTGCATGTTTTGTAATTTTTGGTTGAGAGCTTCACAATTTGAGTATTATAATGTGATAACTCTGGAAAGCATAGTCTCTCCCTCCTCAGGGATTTCATTTGATGGCCACAAAATCTTCATTTCTTGGTGTGTATGTTAACTGACATTTCTGTTCTGTTATCTCTGTGATTAGCCTGTGACCTGACAGATTTTTAAAAATGTCTGCCTCCCTCTACCCCTTCCAAAACTGTGTTTCTCTTTACATGTTTTGATACTGCCAGGGAAGCCTCTGCAACCCAAAGAACCCAAAACAAAGGCAGTCCTCTGCTCTGGTTCCTCAGGGAATTGCTAAACTGACCAAAATATAAAATACTATATTTTTGGAGCATAAGGTCCTTATAACCCACCCTTACTTCAGCCAGCCACTCAAGTAACACAGGCTGACATTCCCAGGACTGCAGAGGGGCTGAGGGATTGGGGAGGGTATCTAATTCATGTACCTGGCTCTTTTATCAAAGTTTAGCATCATGTCCTTTCATCAAGCACTCATACCTGGCTGTTTAAGTATCTGATTAGGTTCTAGAGTTGCCAAATAGGTTCTGGCTTAACGTAGAAGGACCAAATCCTGGAGTGTCCTGTTCTTCTATTTTCAGTGACATCACTCTATTTTTGTTTTATAAACTCTATTTTTTAAAAAAAAAACACTGCCATAAAACAATAATATTGTTGTATAAAGTCAATATTAATTTTTATGTATCTATATAATTACTCCTTTTTAAAAAGATTTTATTTATTTACGTTTAGAGAGAAGGGAAGGGAAGGAGAAAGAGAGGGAGAGAAACATCAATGTGCAAGAGATACATGAATTGGTTGCCTCTTGCTCGCCCCCAACTGCAGCCCAGGTATGTGCCCTGACTGGGAATTGAACCAGTGATCTCTCAGTTTGCAGGCCAGCACTCAATCTACTGAACCACA
The DNA here is from genome assembly GCA_004027475.1 of Anoura caudifer. Lineage (NCBI taxonomy): Eukaryota > Metazoa > Chordata > Mammalia > Chiroptera > Phyllostomidae > Anoura > Anoura caudifer. The sequence goes on from PVKU01006488.1 coordinate 79,457, forward strand.
TCAGCCAGGGCAATTACTCCTTTCTTTGCTCCTCTTCCATTCCTTGAACTCACATCTTCCATCTAGAATCCCTTCCTTCCTTCCTTTTTTTTTTTTTTTTCCCTTTTTTAAAACCCTCATTGATCAGTTGCCTCCCATAGGTGCCCTGACTAGGGATCAGACCCACAACCTGGGTATGTGCTATGACTGGGGATCGAACCCTCAACTTTTTGGTGTACAGATGACACTCCAACCAACTGAGCCACATGGCCAGTGCTGGATTATTTTTCTGAATGTCAAAATGTCTTTTATTTATTTTAGTTTAAAAATATCTTTGTTTTACATCCATTTTTAAAGGAATTCTTGGGTTGGCGGTTACTTCAAAATGTGGAAGATATTGTTTTTCATTATTGTTGAGAAGTCAGCCATCAGTTGATCACTATTTTTTAAAATTTTTGTCTTTTTTGTTTTTATCAGTTTTACTTGGCTGTGCTTAGTGTGTTGTGTTTTGTTTTGTGTTTTAAATAATTCTTTATGGGATTCTTAAGCTTTCTGAAATAGCGGTGTCTTGCATAAGTTCTGGAAAATTCAGTCATTATCTCTGCATATTGGCTCTGCTCCATTGTCTCTGCTGTATCTTTCTGGAATCTGATTAAATATATGTTAGCTTCTGTATCTATGTTGCTCACTCTCTGTTTTGTATTTTCCATCTTTTGTGTTTTTATGCTCACTCTGGATAACTTTCTATTTATCTTCCAGTTCACTTATTCTCTATTTAACTCTGTCTAATCTACTATTAACTCACCTATTCAGTTTTTAATTTCATGAATTTTTTTATTTTACAAAGTACTATTGTTTTTATTTTCAATCTTAATTTTGCATAGTTTCTTGTTCTCTGATATTTTCAACTTTATCTTTGATTACTTAAATACAGTTTTATTATCTGTAGATGATAATTCCAATATCTGAAATGTTTGAGGATCTTTTTCTGCTGTTCCTTGTTTTTGCTGGCTCTCATGGAGTCCAGTTTTTTGGGTTGCTTTTTTTTTTTTTTGTCCTGGTTATTTTTAACCATGTGTGGGGTCTTGTATTTGAAAAATTGTAGGAATAATTTGAGGCATTCAATGAAAGTACTTTGCCCCAAAGAATATTTGCATTTTCCTAAAAATGAGTCTCAATTTATTGTGAGTAGGGTCTCCAGTAGGATCTCATCCTAAAAATGAGTCTCAACTTATTGTGAGTAGGGTCTCCAGTTAGACTCCCCAACTTATGTGAGCCTTGGCCTTTGATTTCCGTTCATTTGCCCTTGAAAGGAAGTCAAGACAAAAATTTTAATTTTCTCAGGTAAGTAAATACCTCCAGGGCAAAAATGGCAATCTACCATGCTCGCTACCTGACTAGGTGCTCGCTCTCTCACTCTCTGTCTCTTTCTCTTTACTTTGGCCTAGTTATTCCATACTGTTTTGTTACCTCTTTGATGCTCTTTTAGGAAGATTTTCTATATAGAGAGAAAAAAGTAGAATTAAATTTTATTGAATTTGTTTGTTGTTAACCAAAATAACCTAATCTGCTAGTGCTGGGAGAGTTAACTTGGATAACTTAATTTGCTAGTACTAGAAACATGAAAATTTACTTCCCATCTTCTTATACTCTGAAATAGTTTGTAAGGTTGTCATTAATATGTGCTTCTTGAATATTTGATATTTGACTACAGATTTTGCTTCTTTAAATGTTTATGGAAATACTTAGGCTTTTATTTCTTCTTGAATTATTTTTTGTGCACTCACTTTCTCTCTGTCCTTTCCCTCTGTCCCCTATATATTCATTTAAAGTTTCAATTTTCTAATTTATTGAATTAAAGTTGTTCATAATTTTATCTTTTCAATGTCCATAGCATCTCTTTTATTTTTTATTCCTGATATTCATTTGTGTGTCATTTCTCTCATCTTCTCTTTTTAAAACCATCTTGTCATTTACTTGAATATATTTCCAGAGAATTAACTTTAGACTTGGCTTTTTCTTCTATTTTATTAATATCTATACTTTATTTCATTCACTATATTTTCTTTGGTTTTATTTTGTTATTCTTTTTAAAATCTTAAGCTAGGCCCTGGCTGGTGTGGCTCAGTGGATTGAGTGCCAACCTGCAAACCAAGGGGTCACCAGTTCGATTCCCAGTCAGGGCACAAGCCTGGATTGTAGACTAGTCCCCAGTAGTGGGGCCGGGGGGTGGGGTGCAGAAGGCAACCACACATTGCTGTTTCTCTCCCTCTCTTTCTCCTTTCCTTCCCTTCTCTGTAAAAATAAAGAAATAAAATATTTTTGAAAAATCTTAAGATAGATGCTTACGTATTCACTTTAGCCTTCTTTTCTAAATTTCTGTATAAATATTAATTTAAGTGTATTCTACAACATATCCTATGTAATATTTCTCTTATTTTTTGATTCTGACTAATACTTAGTTTTTCATATTATTACTTTTGATCTCCTGAATTATTTTTCTACATATAGGGTTGTTCTGATTATGTTTTTATTATTGACTTATAGCTTGTCTGCTTTATGATTAAAGAGCATGGTATTTTAAAAAATTATTTATTTATATATATTCCTACCCAAGTCTTTGTTTCAAAATATTTCAAGCTTAAAGAAATGTTGCATCATAGTATAATGAATACTTAGATTCGTTACACTGAATCTAAGTATAATGAATACTTAGATTCATTAAGTATTGAATGAATACTTAATCATCAAATTCATCAACATTTGGTTACATGGGTCTGTTGTACATGTTGTACTTCTCTCTCTCTCTCTCTTTCTCTCTCTTGTCTCCTTTCCCCACACTCTTCCTCTTTCTCACTTTCTCACCTCACATCATTTCAGTGTTTCTTTTGGATCTCATGAGAGAATATGCTTTTTTAACTTAAATTATTTGAGACTCAATTTATCTCTTAAAACATGGCCATCTTTTCTAGATGTTTCATGTGTGCTTGAAAATATGTATTTATAGTGTTTGGGTGAAGTTTTGTATGTGTCTCTTTGTGTGTGTGTCTAGTTTGTTAATTATGCTCTTTAAACCATTGTATCTTGATTGTTTTTTTTTTGTTAAAATTTGTACGTTTCTCCTGCAGTCTGTCAATTTTGCCTTATACATTATTATTATTATTATTATTATTATTATTATTATTATTATTATATAGTCTCACTGGAGGACATGCTTATTAATTTTAGAGAGCATGTAAGGGAGGGGGAGGGAGAGAGGGAGAGAAACATGATATGAGAGAGAAACATTGATCCGTTACTTCTTGTACACACCTGATGACTGGGGACCAAACTGCAGCTTAGACATGTGCCCTGACTAGGATTGAACCTGTGACTTTTCAGTTTACTGGACTATGCTTGAACCAACTGAGCCACACCAGACAGGGCTTGCTATATACATTTTGTGGCTATGTTATTAGATGCATATAAATTTTAAAATTGCTATATCTTTTCTGGTAATTGAATGTTTTATCCTTACCTTAGGAAGTGACTCTCTTTATCTTTATAATGCTTTTTGCCTTTAGGGTGTATTTTTGCTTAATATTAATTGAGCTATACCAGCCTTCCTTTTAAAAACAGAATTTGCCTGGCAAATATTTTCCTAATTTTTTTAAAGATTTTATTTATTTTATCTTTAGAAGGGAAGGGAAGGAGAGAAGGAAAGAAATATCAATGTGTGGTTGCCTCTCATGTGTCTCTTGCTGGGAATTGGCCTGCAACCCAGGCATGTGCCCTGACTGGGAATCAAACTGCAATCCTTTGATTCGCAGGCCTGTGCTCAATCCACGGAGCTACACCAGCCAGGGCTTTCCTAACCTTTTTACTTTCGACTTTTATATATTTGTCCTTTACCTGGAGCATTTAGTTCATTGACATTTATTCATAGCAGGGTCTGTGCCCTACTTTATATCTTATTTTGTGTTACCTATTCAGAGTTTATTTTTCTCTCCTTTTTGTATCTTTTAGATTCATTTCTTTTTTTCTCATTTTTCTCACTGACACTTTTTCCTTAGCTAGTTTCAAAGTCATAAACTCAATTTCTGTTCATTTGTTTGCTTGCTTGTTTAGGGGTTACTTTAGAAATAATAACATGCATACTTAAATTATCAAAGTTTACTTATTAGAGGTAAATATCAAAGAAAAAGAAAGGAGTCATCAATTCTATGTAGGTGGGCCCGGGTAAAATTCTCAGAGAACTTTAAAAAGTATTTTAAAATATAATAAAAATTATCTATAACACAAGTTCAAATAATACAGAAGTAAAAAGTATTAGTTGCCTTCTCTTATCACACCATTTGGAGTGCCTCCTTCAGAACTTCTATATATAAGCATATGGGTTGGTGCTTTAAAAACAGGTGAACATGCTTTGTATTTGCTACAACTTGTTTGTTTTTTAACCTCATAATATATCATAGATATCTTTCCATGCCAATGCATATAGATGTGCATCATTATTTTTAAGGGTTATATAGTATTGCGATGAATGGATGAATCATAGCTTACTTAAGCATTTTCCTTTTGAAGAGAAATTTACAATGATACCAATTTTTGCTGTAAAAACAGTGCTTCAGTGAACATCAATATACATTAATCTTTGGCATCCCTTCTATAGAACAGATTCCTAAAAGTGGAATTGCTGGCTTAAAGGGAATGCATATTAAATTTTGTCATTGAAGAAATTAGGTAACAAAATATCTAGAGTAGTCAAAATCATAGAAACAGAAAGCAGAATGGTGGTTGCCAGGGCTGGGGGATGAGGGGTTGTTATTCAGTATATACAGAGTTTCAGCTTTACAAGATGAAAAAATTCTAGAAATCTGCACAACAATGTGGACATAATGTGTTAGCCAAAAAGTCTGTTACGTTTTTTCTATAAGAGACACTCTTTTCATTTTCACCAATAACTTTATTGATTTGGATATCGTGAGTATATTGGTTATCTCCTGCTATTGGCTTCTAGTGGGTAGAGGCCAGGGTGCTGCTAAACATCTTCCAATGTATAAGAGAGCCCCACAGCAAATAATTATTTGGCCAACATGTAAATAGTACCAAGAAACTTCACAAAACACTTTTGACACATTCGATCAGTCACAGTACCTTCTCCATACACAGCACAAGTCTTCTTTTGTGTTTTAGTTGCATTTTTACCTTTCTTGAAATAATAAAGTATAATATGCTGAAAATGTTGCCTATCTTCTTCCATCTTCAATATTAAAATGGCTGCACAAAAATTCACCAATTCTGATAATTTTTTTATATGCGTGCTGATATGACAGCTGTCACAATACAATATAACAAGATTGTTTCAAAAGAAGTTAAGACAACTAAGCACTACTAGAACCATAAAAAAACTAATGGACTTTTTGGCCAACCCAATAGTTAACAGTACTCAAATATACACTTAAAATGGATTAAAAGGGTAAATTTCATACTGTGTATTTCTTATCATGATTTAAGAATTGTTTAAAAAAAGATTTTAGGTTGCTGCAAGAGTTTGGTATGTTTGGGACGGATTTGGGAGCGATGAGGTAGATGGGTGGTGGGAGATCATAAAGGTCCTTGTAAGCCATTTTAAGCAGTGAGAACTTTATTTTTTAGGCAGTTCAGGCATTTGAAGGATTTCAAACAAGGGAATAAATTGAGTATTTGTGTGTTTTAGGATATTCACTGAACCACAAAGTCAAGGATCTATTGGGGCCAAAATGGGAGAGGACAGAGGGTGGAATAGAGGCAGAGAAGTCAATCAGACTTGAAATAATATTGAATTAACGTAGTAGTGAGTGGAGGGGTAAATTAGGTATTAAGGAAGTAGAATGACGTGACCAGTTGGAAGGGGTAAGGAAGTGAGAGGAGTCAAGGATAACTCCAGGTTTCAAATAGCTCTTGTGTTTCAGTGGCGAGTGGTTGCATTAACTAAGGCAAGAAATGTAATAGGAACAGAAGGTTTGAGGGTAGAAAACCAAATGAACTCATTTTGGATGTATCGTTTTTGAGGTATATCCAAATAGAGCTAAGTATGAACTTATTGGGTATATGGGCTTAAAGCCTGGAAGAAAGGTCTAGGCTAAAGAGATCTAGAAAGTGTTTTAAGGTATAAATGGTAGCAAAAAACATGACCTACAGGCCAAGCATTTGTTATCCACACATTAAAGCATCAGTGACCAGTGTTAGTGTATCAGGACTGGTTAGACTGAGGTCAGAACTCAAGGAAGCATCCAACCTTTGTGGGCAGTTGGAAGAAGAGCAGTCAGCGGAGACTGAGGGGGCGGTCAGACAGAATGAGAACACGAGAGGGCAGCATCGTGGGGCTAAGGGAAAATGGTTTTAGCAGGAAGGATTGGGATAGGTGGCTGATGTTGGGGTAAGGTCACATAAGACTGCAAAATCACCACTGTTGGATTTAGAAATTAAATTCTTTGCCATGAAGTACTGTGTACTATAAGTAGAAATCAGAGTTCAGTGAGTTGAAAAAGGAATATGAGGTGAGAAAATGGAGAAAGACTAATTCTGCTTTAGGAGATAGGGACACTGACATTTATTAATGTCTCCTGGATTTTAGGTACATACAACATACAACAGACACATACACATTTCAGACACATATAAAAGATTTCACTGTTCTACCTAACATATCTTTTGGTTAAAAAAATATTTTTTTTTGTCCAGAGTAATTTTAATTTTTTTGTACATACAAGGTGTGAGTACCTCATAGTCTAAAAGGAAAGGGAACCCCTTTCACTCTCTGTGGCAAAATTCTTGTTCTTCATCCCTTGGGTATAGGAGGGGAAATATTGTTGAATGGATTTTTTGTCTATATTATATCCTCCATCCTCTTTTAATCCCCAACAGAATTGAGCTATTACCCCACCTTCCTTCACTCCCAGGCCCGGTATGAAAGCCAGCGGATCCAGTTGGAGTCAGAGCTGGCTGTGCAGCTGGAGCAGCGGGTGACAGAGCGGCTGGCGCAGGCTCAGGAGAACAGCTTGCGGCAAGCAGCCTCCCTGAGGGAACATCACAGGTACCTGGGTCTTACTGGATGCCGCATCTCCTCAGCTACACAGGTGTTGTTAGTGCCCTGCCCACATCCTCTCAGATCCCTTTATCACCTTCCAACATGCTGGCTCCTGTCAGCTAGGACCTAAGTCTGTCTGTGGGAGAGCTGCCTGAAGGTGCACATAGAGAGCTGGAATGCTTGATGATTTTCCTCCCACAGGGCGTAGTCCTTAACCAATAACTGGTGGGTGCAGGAATATAAATTTCCTAGCTCCCTTGCCCCTGATGGGGGCGATGATGAGCTTGACCTACACCATCTCCGAGCTGACCTATGGGATTGAGCCTCCTTCCTAGCCCAGTTTCACTTCTCCTCACCCCCCACTTCTCTACCATTCTTTTTCCCTAGAAATGCTACTTAAATGAATCATTTTCCAATAAATCCTCATCTCAGTCTTCGCTTCTGGGGAACCCATTCTAAGACAGCAGCTTTATTCTTTCCTCTTTTCCTGAGCCCACTGTGCTGTGCTAGGCTGGCTGCCTGTGGCTAGCTGTCTCTCACACGCACACTCTGCCTTTTCTCATTTGATTACTTCTTTCTCCAGATTCAGCCCTCTTTCCTCACCTGTGTCCTCTCAGGAAGCAGCTGCAGGACCTAAATGGACAGCACCAGCAGGAATTGTCCACTCAGTTGGCTCAGTTCAAGGTGGAAATGGCAGAACGAGAGGAAAGGCAGCAGCAGGTGGCTCAGGACTATGAGCTCAGGTACCAATCCTTAGCGTATTGCTTTTATGCTTCAGTCTCTCTCCTGTGCACGGAGCCCAAACTGGGAAGGGTGAAGAGCTGCCGCCTCCATAGACTTGTCCTCTTCTACGCTGGCCTCAGCTCCTTTCAGAATTTCTGATGTCTGACATTCCACTCTTGTTCCCCTTATTCTCCAAGTCTTTGCTTTCTCAAAAAGGCTACCCACGTCAGCTCTCCCATCTTTTCTTCAGACTGGCCCGGGAGCAAGCACGAGCGCGAGACCTGCAGAGTAGGAACCAGCAGCTGGAGGAACAGCGGGCTGAGCTGATAGAGCGACTCCAAGCCATGCTGCAGGCCCACTGGGAGGAGGCAAACCGACTGCTCAGCACCTCTGCCCTGCCTCCTAACCCCCCAGTAGGTGTTACCCCTTTAAGCTAAGCTGCTCAGAGTTGTAGATAAATCCCTTTTTTTGATATCTAGCTTCCTCCCAATATAAGTCCTAAGTTCACATCCTTGAACCTGCATTAAAAAAAAATCTGAGGTACAGTCTCATCAAAAGAAATCTTTTTTTCTGTGGCCATAGCTTACCCAGACTGGCCACAGTGCATTGGGCCTAACTCTCTTTTCCTAGCTCAAGAGGTGGTAAGGAACACGTGATTCTAGTTTTGCCAAATGGTAATTGAATTACAAGGTTAAAGGCCAAAATTGTTGCTAAGTCCTGCCCTAAAGTAGGATTGGTAGCCTCACCCCTGGCCTGTGTTATGTTGCTTGGCATCTCCTGCTTCCTTCTTTTAATTATGAAATTTTAATTATTAGCTAAAACGTTTTTTAGAATAGATATGCACATACATGGTAAGGGAAAAAATCCAAACCATTCAAAAAGGTATAGAGCGAAAAGTAATCTGCCTCCCACATCTGCTCCTCAGTCTCCCGCCTCCTCTCCCCAGCAGCAACTGCTGTTACTGGCATCTGGTGTGCTCCCCCCACAAATGGTAGCCTTCTATACCCTGTTATATGATTTTTTATTTAACTAAGTGCTTATTGGTGGAATTTAAAGTTGTTTCATATATTTTATTTTTACAAACTGCTGCAATATATATCATTCATACATATCTGTGCAAGTGTATCTATAAAATTTCTAGAAGTGGAATTGTAAGATCAAAAGTAAGCATCTTAAAATTTGATAGACATTATCAAATCTTCTTTTAAGGAAGTTTTAATCTGTAATCTTACTAAAGTGTCCGTACCATGTCTTATCTCTTAATACCCTGGGCTTTGACCCTTCTTTCTGCCTCTCTCTTGTGCCCAGGTCCCTACCACCAGCCCCTGCAGCCCTGGGCCGCACGAACCAGAGAAGGGGGAGAGGAGGGTCTGGAATATGCCTCCCATGGCTGTGGCCCTAAAGCCTGTGTTGCAGCAGAGCCGGGAAGCAAGGGATGAGCTGGCTGGAGTGCCACCTGTTCTCTGTAGCCCCTCCCCAGATCTTAGCCTCCTGCTGGACCCCACTTTCCAGAGCCAACATTCCTTCCAGCCCCTGGAACCAAAGCCAGATCTACCTGAATCTTCAGGTAACTGGGAACAGATATCACAGGAGTGCCGCTCACATGCACTAATTGGCTCCCTAGCTGCTTCTCTGTCTCAGACTTGAGTATTTAGATTCCCAGATGTCTGAGTGACCGTACATTGCAAGGAGTAGAAAATACACTTGAGTTGGATTGAATAAAGGGAGCGAGATTTCAGGGAAACGTGGTGTAGTTGGACCTAATGAGAACTGGAGTTTGGATCCAGCAGTACTCTCAGGAACTGAGGCGGCTGCTACTCCTCTCTTTGGGCTTGCATGGGCTCTTGACTCTGCCTCTCCCTGCACATCTGTTCCTTTCTCTCGGCAGACCAGCACTTTCTCTCACTCAATGTGCTAGCTCAATAACTTTGGCTCGCACATGGACTTGACCAGCCATGACACTGATTCCAGCCAAGACTCTAGACAACCTTATAGAGACCATCAATCTCTGTTTCTTAGGTCCAGTTTAAAGAGAGGCCATTTGATGGGTTGGCAAACATCCCTTGGATTGGCTAACCTTGGGAGTGGTGTCCACCCCTGGTTTAGTCATCTGTAACTTGGGTGGATTGGAGTGCTGTGTATAATGCAAACATGAAAAGCCAGGTTGAATTAAGAATGAGGGATGAACCCTGGCTGGTGTGGTTCAGTTGGTTGGAGTGTTGTCCTGTATACTGAAAGGTTGCGGGTTCGATTCCCAGTCATGGCAGATACCTAGATTGTGGGTTTCATCCCTGGTCCAAGAGCCTACAAGACACAACCCATCGATGTTTCTCACATCAATGTTTCTCTTTTTCATTGTCTCTCCCTCCTACTTTTTTCCTAAAAGCAATAAAAAAATGTCCTCAGGCAAAGATTAAAAAAATTTAAAAAAGAATGAGGGATGAATATCACAGTTTCAGTAAAAGGCAAAAGATTTATACGATCTGAAGAGAAACCAGAGTAATATATATATCACATTTTAAACATAAAGCTTGTGTAATTATAAAAATGAATTGAGGGCATGTTCTGGTGAAGGGACCAGAACATGTTTATTAATCCTAAACCATTCTGAATATTAGTTTCTGTTCTTTAAGTGGTATATGGTGGTATTTGTTATTTATTTAGAGTCTGAACACCACAACTTTTCCCTTCTGCGTACACTTCTTAGAATTCAGCTCTTCCATCTCTCAGTTCCCGTCAACCTTTCCCTCCAGCTGTTTTAATCTTTCATTATCTTCTCACCGCAGCATCACTCTTACGTTTAATAGGCCTCTTTCTTCTGGGCATTTGGTGAGTTGAGTTATGGAGGAACCCCTCCCCCTACAACATACACATGTGCACGTGCACATACATGTGTGCACTCACATGTTACATGTTTCATTTTACAGATGGGGCCTTGCATCCCAATCACAGAGCAGAACGGCCATTCCCTGAGGAAGATCCTGGATCAGATGGGGATGGCTTCCTAAAGCCAGGGCTGCTACCCGCTTCTCAGCTGGAGGGCCTCAAGCATTTTTTACATCAGGTAAGAGAGGGCCCACGCATCCCACTTTATTTTCTTCTTCCATTCTTCATTTCCTGTTTCTGCTGTAGGAGTCCAGGACTCTGGCATCATCTCCCTTTTAGAATTAATACTTTGTCCCAGCTTCTTACTCTCCCAGGCTTATTTCTATCTCAGAAGTCCTTTCTGGAGCTTAGGCAACCAACTGTAGGTCTTACTTCCCCAGCCTCTGCTTCCCTCAGATACCTAAGTCTTTCTTTATTGGTCCTGAGGGAACCTTACTGCCTTGTCTCCCCAGCTTCTGGAGACAGTACCCCAGAACAATGAGAACCCCTCTGTTGACCTGTTGCCCTCTAAGTCCGGTGAGTGCCAGCTCTAAAGAAGATTGGGTCTGGGAAACATGGGAGTCGGTTCTCTGGGATGGCTTTTTAGGAACTGGCAAAGGTGATGAAGCCTAATAAAGGCCAGGGGGGTGGACCTCTTTGGCTCTTTGGCCCATTTCCTGATTCTTTGATCTCTTTCCTCTTGCTAGGTCCCCTGCCTGTCCCATCTTGGGAGGAATCCCCTCAAGGACCACACCTCCCACCCCCTGTCCATAAAACTAAAGTGCCCTTAGCCATGGCGTCCAATCTTTTCCGGGTCCATGAGCTTCCCTCAACCCATTTACGGAGCAGTGGCCCCAGCAGTGGCTCCCCAGAGAGAGGTAAGCAGGTCGTGATTTACTGGGAGATGAAAAGGTAGGTGTTGGGTGTGGAGCAAGTACCTGGAACTAAGGCCCTTCTGGGTTCCTAGGGAGCTGGGAGGAGGGCTCAGGAGAGCAAGTCTAGGGTGACGACCATTACTGATCTGTCTCTCAGGTGGAGATGGACTTGCATCCTCGAGGCAACTGATGGAGGTGTCTCAGCTGTTACAACTGTACCAGGCTCGGGGCTGGGGGGCACTGCCTCCTGAGGACCTGCTACTCTACCTGAAGAGGCTAGAGCATAGCGGGTACCAGCCTGGGAGGGAAGGGAGGAAGGGTTATGCGGGTAGAATCTGGACTGTGCGCAGACTCAGGCAGAGAAGGGACGGTGAGTGTGTTGTCCATTGCGTGCTCTTTTGTCCTTTTCTGGGGAAGAAAGTAAAGGTAAGATACAGATTGAGTCTCTTCTTCCTACATCTCTCCCTGCTCCCCCACTCTCTTTATATTCTTTAGACATTTAAAAAAAATTATGTCTAGAGAGAAGGGAAGGGAGGGATAAAGAGAGAGAGAAACATCTGTCAGTTGCCTGTTGAATGCACCCTAACTGGGGACTGAATCCACAGCTCGGGCGTGTGCTCTGACTCAGAATGGAACCTGCAACCTTTTGGTTTATAGGACAATGCCCAACCAACTGAGCCACACTGGCCAGGGCTCCCCACCTTTATTTTTTGTCTCTTCCTTTCTACTTTATTTTTTTCTTTGTTCTAAAAAAGTCTCTTCACCATGTCTTTCTACCTTAGTTTTTTCTTCTTTACCCTGCAGCTCTTAACTCCAAACCCTAGGATTGTGACTCCCTAGTATAACACAATATTTGATTTCATTAATGTCTCCTATTTTTAAAAAATTATTTATTTATTTTTATAGCGGGGAAGGGAGGGAGAAAGAGAGTGAGAGAAACATCAGCGTGTGGTTGCCTCTGGCGTGCCTCCTACTAGGGGACCTGGCCATAACCCAGGCATGTGCCCTGCCTGGGAATTGAACCAGTGACCCTTTGGTTCACAGGCTGGCACTCAAATCCACTGAGCCACACCAGCCAGGGCCCTCCTATTTGATTCCAGGTCTATCTTGTTTATTCTTAAGAGATAAAATTGGGTAGTAGTTCTATTTAATGTTGGGGTGGGGAGAACAACTCCCCCATCCTCATCCCTTGATTTGAATGGCAGGACTCACGGCCGAGGGGATAATGTCCCCAGAAGGAACATAGACTCCCGCTTGGGTGAGCTCCCCCGGAAAGAGGTGAGTGAAAGCAAGGCAGAGCAAGGGATAGAAGGGCCTTCACTGACTCATTCCTCCAACTCTGCACACTCTGCACCCTATGGCCTGACCCTCTCCATTCCTGTTCCCATTCTCTGTAGTATGATCACTCCCCTTTGCCGAAGGATTCTCATCCTTTCCAGGCATGACTTTTCCTCAGTGGGGCAGGAGATGAGAGTGCAGGATGCTGACTTTTCTCTTTCCTTCAACTCTCAGGTTCCCTCCCAGGCTCTCCCTCGCCGCCTTGCCACAGTTCCTAGGAGTGAAAAACCTCCAGCACGCAAGAAAAGTGGGCACTCTGCCCCTGGTGGCATGAGGAGCCGGGCAGGAATCTGGAGATAAGCCCCTTGGCCTTTCTTCTCTTCTTTGTTCTCTTCTTATCACTATTTTAATAAATGCTTGGTAGCCTGCATTAGAGTCTGTGACTCAGGAATTCTGCAAATGGAGGTTTTATAGGAAACTACTTTGTAAAGAAACCTCATTTTATTCTGTTTAAGTATTTTTTTTATGTTATGTTTCTTTTATATTATGTGGAAAAAGACATGAAGACAGTCTTATGGCTAGATTGGAGAAGTTTTAATGAGCCACATTTCAATGTTTTAAGAGTAAAATCCACAGAGTAATTAGCTCTGGTTGGTAGTATCATTTTGAATGATTTTTATTTTCTTTATATATACCTGTGTTTTCCATATTTTCTAAAACAAGCATGTATTATTAATCAGAAAAAAACAAACTTTTAATAAAAGAACAAGTTATATGAAGAATTTGAGTGAAAATTTGATTGTTGGAGAGACAGATTTCTCTTTTCAGAGCAGACAATCATTTTAGATTGCATTAGTAAGATTCTGGCAGATTCCACTCCAGCCAGCACACATTATGGCTGCGGTGTTCACCCTCAAGGTTTACAACATGTATAGAAAACTAGAGTGCTGGCAAGAGAAATAAAGTCCATGATTACAAAAAATTCCATCCTAATACTCACCAAAATGAACAAAGCGAAACAATATTAGAGAAGAAATGGTGTCTATGTGAAACTAAGAAAGCCCCAACTTCACAGTACAAACACTGACAAACACACCGTACAATTTATATCACAATGAAGGATGATGCTGCAGGACCCACACAGCTTTCCAGCCCTGCAGCTCAGGGCAGGGCAAGGATGACAGTAAATACGATTCTGAAGGGCCTGGTTCTAGGTGTCTGAGGGACAGAGTTTACTAGATTCCCTGGGGTCCTTCTACTTGCTCCTGAATTATTTGGTTAGATCCAGAATAGACCTGATAGAGTATAGACTCACATAGTATATCATATTAATAAATGTTTATCTTATTTCCTTCCATCTAAAAGTAACTTTGGAGCCCCTGGGAAAGGGAAAAGGGAAGAAGAGATAAACACACAACTCCAGCCAGGACAGTTGGTCGCCAGTCTCACTCAGGATAGCCGTCGCTGGCAGAGAAACAAGAGGTGAACTCGCGCAGGAGGAGCAATAGGCTCAGGAGACTTTTCAAGCTCTGTCTCTTCACCAACCTATGGAAATGTTTGCTTTTCTATTTTTTATCTCAAGTGTATAAAACTTATTTGACCAAACTCTGTGACTTATGGCACAGTATCATTATTGGTAAGGGAGGTTTTTATACTGTTTTAACAAGCTGGCAAAGTGAACACTCAGTCTGATCTCATTATCTCTTGGATTCCAACTTGCCACCCTTGGTTGATGTGCCCCACATTTTTCTTAACATTAAAGACAGTCTGGAGAATATTTCCCAACTCTGCAGAACAAAATCTGGAAAGGGCACAGTGCTGACTTAACCACTCGGTGAGCCAATTATTTTCATTTTTATTTGAAAATATGTTGTACCCACATTAAAAGTCTGCTTCTTCACAAAATACCACCAAGGAGGCTGGGGAGGAGAAAACCCACAGTCAAGCAGCTCTTCTTCCCAGTTTTTCCTCTATAATTGTCTTGGGAATATTCTGAGAGAGGAAAAAAACTAAATGATTTTTAGAGCTCTGTGAAAGTCTACATTTAGAGGAGGTGGTGCATCCTTTAAGCTTAAGGTTTGGTTGGTGTAGACAGGGTGTCATGTGGCACTTTGTCTCCTGAGAACTCCCAAAGCTACTTGATATTGGTAGGGGAGGTTCTGGTGGTAGAATATATTCAGGTAAAGGCTAAGCTGTTATAACAAGAAACTTCATGGGACTGTGGCTTTTGGGCAAAGTTTACTTCCCTGGTAATGGTCCAGAGCAATGGGGTGGTCCTGCTGCATGTGGTCAAATAGGGTCTCAGGTTCCTTCCATCTTCTTGCTCTGCTATCCCCTACATCAGTGTTATTACTTGTGTGGTTGAAGCAAGATCATTGTCATGTAGGACTCCCAGCTGGCAAGAAGGGAAAAGAGCCATGTTCAATGTCTTAAGACCCACTCTTGGAAATTCCACACATCAATTTTGTTTTTATTTCATTAGCAAACCTTGGTCACATGGCCACATCTGACTGTTGGGGACCACTCTGTGTGATTTCAGAGATTGTAGCCCCGCAAGAGCAGGCTCTGAAAGGGGCTGGTAAGTCTCCCTGGAAAACCAGGTAATAATGCAGATGGCAGGCCTGACTCGACTCTTACACCGAGGGTTCCTGTGCGTTTTGTCCTTTGAAGCCTGCTCTGCCCAGTGATAAGCCCTGTCAATGTAACCCAGATGTTTGAATTCAAGGCAGAAGGAGTGAAACTCTCTACTTGGTGATACGTGCCTTTACAGCCATCTGGCGTCAGCATGTCTTGCAGACCCCGACCTGAAAAGATTTCTGTGTTTCTTCAATTGTCATCTATGGATAGCATTAGTTTTTTATGACTATAGCCTTTTGGACATTGATTGATAAGCTATGCATGTGTGCTGTATCCCCCTGAACTTCCCAACCCTAATAAAAGCCGTTTGGGAGAAGGGCTCAGGGCATTCTCCATGAGAGGGAATCACCACCCCTTTCCTGCTAGAACATGTTGTCTACAGGACGACTCTTTATTCTCATCTGTGGTGGCCGGGAGAGCTCTATAGGCCGGAGTTCCCCACATTTGACTGCAAGGAAGACTTGGAAACATAACCTAGCTGGCTGCCATGTATGCAGTTATAACTCTGTTACTGTGCAAGATCTAAGGAAGAGGTAGGAATGGACTTTGGTGGAAAGCTAGCAATCGGTATTGACTGGGCAGGCAGTGAAAAAATGCACCAGACCATGTAAGTTAGTCCAACTACGTTAAGTGATGCTGAGGACATGAAGCAATAGAACCGATATGGATGCTCTACAGGGGAGAGACCCAGGAGAGGATAAGCAGATCACTCTGGGAAATATTTTGGCATTATCTAGGAAATGTGATGATGCCCACACCCTGTGATGCAGTGACTCCATCCCCATGGAGGTGCCCTAGAAAAACTTGCCTGCGTGTGCACTAGGAGACAAGTACAAGAATGTCAGTGTAAAACCTGCAAACACTAGAATGTCTGTCGGCAGTGGTAGCACAAATGAATGATCTAAAGCTACATGCATCAATAGGGATTAATTTCACAAACATAGTTTTGAGTGGGAAAAGAAGAAAATATCCAGTACACTGTTTATGTAAAGTTTGAAAGCAAGCGCAGGGCAGTCCATTCCAGTATGAGAGGAGGGGACCCTCATGAGGGCAGCCTGACTCGGTGTTGGAGGTAGGAAGTGAGTCCACTTAGCAGGATGGCCTGGCAAGGTGTCAGAGCAGAGCTGAGGTGAGAGGGGGCATCTGTGCGGGGGGAGATTGTTACATAAGAGGGACTGATCAAATATGTAAATATATTATGAACAATGGGAGCTAGGTTTCTCACTATTGAGGGAAGGATTTATACATTGGAAAGGGAGGAAACTAGAATGAATTCTATGATGTTGGATTAGAATTGAATGCATCAGTGTAAACTTGTGGTCTTCAAAATATATAGATAGATATGGAAATGCATCTAGATGTAAATTGCTGTATGTACATACATTCACAGGTTCCCTAGCAATACTGCTGTGTTTTCCCAACATTGCTCTAACAAATTACCACAGACTGGGTGGTATTACATAACAGAAATTTACTATCACAGTACTGCAGGCTGGGAGACTAAAACCAAGGCGTTGGTAGGGCTGTGTTCTCTGAAGGCTTTTGGAAAGGATACTTCCTTGCCCTCTTCCTAGCTTCTGCCAGGGGTGACTAGCGATCTTTGATGTTCCCTGGCTTGTAGACACATCAGTCCAATCTCTGCCTCTGTTGTCACATGGTATTTTTTCTGTTACCATGTGTCTTCACATGGCCTTTTCATAAGGACTTTTCAAATCAGTCATTGGATTTAGGGTTCATCCCAATCCAATATGACTTGGTCTTAACTGATTACATCTGCAAAGACTGTACATTGAAATAAGGTCACGTTCAGAGGTACTGGGGGTAGGACTTCAACATATCTCTTGGGGGGATACAGTTCAATCCATAATAAACCCATAATAAACACCTAGCATTCAGCTCTTTCTAAATACCATTCTCTACTAAAAAGGAGCTGGGGCTTCTTGCAGAAATGGCCAATTCCAGGTCTGGATCAGGGAAAGTAGAAGATAAGCCTAGAAAATCTTGAAGTAAAAAGTAAGGACAGATGCACTCAAAGAATAATGGGGAAATGACAAAAGAACACAGAAGCTGGCTTGAGGGGCTCTATGTGCCCTGCAATTTGAGCATCAAAAATGATAAGAAATTATAATTGAATAAAATAAGAAATCATGAGTCCATATGAATATAAATAAACTGAAAGGTTGATGAGGTATGGGAGATTTACATAGTTTCGAAGTATGTACCAAAAAATACTTAATAATTACAATAGGTAAAAGTATGACTTTACAGTGGAGAATCTTGCTGAACTGCATTAATCAAGGGATCAAAGTGAAGGTCATTGTCAGTATGAGTCAAATCCTAACCGTGTATCTCCTGACAGGATGTGAAAGGTGAATACAGCATCTGTGAGATTCCTGTCAAAGATCCATAGCCTGAATTTAACCACAAAGAAACATCGGACAAACCCAAACTGAGGGACATCAATTAATTATTGGCCTGAAATTTTCAAAATTGTCAAGGTCAAGTAAGTCAAGAAAAGACAGGGGAAATGTTCCAGACCTAAGTTGGCTACCTTAGCATAAAAACTAAAAGCAGCATATGATCCTGAACTGGACCATTTTGGTAAAGAGAACTTTATTGGGATAATGGGTGAAACTTGAAAAATCTGAGGATTAGATAGAATGGTAGTGATGGGACTTCCGGCCAAGATGGAGGCATAGGTGAACACATTGCGCCTCCTCAAGCAACCAAAATTAAGGACAACAAAGATTTAGAAACAAGAAAACAACCGGAGCTGATAGCAAATTGAATTGTACGGAAGTCTGACAACCATTCATCCAGACCAGTAAGAGGGGCAGAGTCACAGCAGGAAAAAGTGGAGGTTGGCAGACCCAGGCATGCAGGCAGTGTCTGGTAGATCCCAGGCACACAGATGGTGGCTAGTGGTCCCTGGGCATGGGGTGGCAATGGGTAGACACAGTGAGGCCACACAAAGTGGCTGGCTGACCAGGCGGCCCCACATTTTCATGCAGATAAACCAGGTGAAAATGGGGAGCAAGACAGACCTCGCAACCCAGAGCCTCAGCACCAGGAAATAAAGCCTAAAAACACTGATAAAACACTTGTGGGGGTGAGCCACCAGGAGAGACTCCCAGCCTCACAGGAGAGTTTGTTGGAGAGACCCACAGGGTCCTAGAATGTACACAAGCCCTCCCACATGGAAATCAGCACCAGAAGGGCCCAATTTGCTTGGGGGAAGTGGCAGAAGGGACTGGAATCCGAGAGAGAGTGGAGCAAACACCATTATTTCCTCTCAGACCCTGCCCCCACATACAGCGTCACAACCCAGCAACTGAGTTGCCCTGCCCTGGGGAACACCTAAGGCTCTGCCCCTCATACATAACAGCCGCAACCAGACCCCCACCCCCTGCAAAAAAAAAAAAAAAAGGCTCAAATGGGAGAACAGATCAAAGGCCCAGAGCAATTCATCTAAGTGACCAAGAGATAGCCAACTTATCAGATGCACAGTTCAAAGCACTGGTGATCAGGATGTTCACAGAATTGGTTGATTTTGGTCACAAATTAGATGAACAAATGAAGCCTTCAATAAGTGAAATGAAGGAAAACGCACAGGGAACCAATAGTGATGGGAGGAAAATTGGGACCCAAATCAATGGAGTGGACCAGAAGGAAGAAAGAAACAACCAAACAGAAAAGAATGAAGAAACAAGAATTCAAAAAATGAGGAGAGGCTTAGGAATCTCCAGGACATCTTTAAGCGACCCAACATCTGAATTATAGGGGTACCAGAAGGGGAAGAAGAGCTACATGTGGAAAACTTATTTGAACAAATAATAAAGGAGAACTTCCCCAATCTGGAAAAGGAAATAGACTTCCAGGAAGTCCAGGAAGCTCAAGAGAGTCCCAAAGAAGTTGGACTCGAGGAGGAACACACCAAGGCACATCATAATTGCATTTGCCAAGATTAAAATGAAGGAGAGAATTCTAGAAGCAGCAAGGGATAAGGGGACAGTAACTGACAAAGGAGTTCCCATCAGACTGTCAGCTGATCGCTCAAAAGAGACCTTGCAGGCAAGAAGGGGCTGGAAAGAAGTATTCCAAGTCACGAAAGTCAAAGACCTACATCCAAGATTGCTCTATCCAGCAAAGCTGTCATTTAGAATGCAAAGGAAGCTAAAGCACTGCTCAGATAAGGTCAAGTTAAAGGAGTTCATCATCACCAAGCCCTTATTATATGAAATGTTAAAGGGACTTATCTAAGAAAAAGAAGATAAAAAATAGGACAGTAAAAAGACAGCAAACTCACAGATATTAACAACCACACCTAAAACAAAAGCCAACTAAGCAAACAATTAGAAGAGGAACAGAAACACAGAAATGGAGATCACATGGAGGGTTATCAACAGGGGAGTGGGAGGAGGAGAGAGGGGGAAAAGGTACAGAGAATAAGTAGCATAGATGGTGGGTAGAGAATAGACAGGGGGAGGGCAAGAATAATATGGGAAAAGTAGAAGCTAAAGAACTTATGACACATGGACATGAACTAAAGGGGGAATGTGGGTGGGAGGGGGTGTGCAGGGTGGAGGGGAGTGATGGGGGAGAAATGGGACAACTGTAATAGCATAATCAATAAATATATATTTTTTAAAAAAGAATGGTAGTGATGGGTCAATGTTAATTTCCTGATATTGGTGGTTATTGTGGTTACATATGAGAATTTCCTTACAGGCAGGAAACAGCACTAAAGCATTTGGAGGTAATGAGGCTCCCCAGTAACAACTTGCTCTCAAATAATTCAGGGTAAAAAAAAAGTTATTTGTACAGTACTTGCAATTTTCTAGAAAGCTTGAAATTATTTTTAAAAAACTGATATGGCCAGTGGTGATGACCACATGAGATTATGCCTCCCAAAAAGGATCTCCTTCATCCCTCTCCAGAAGAAGAGTGGAAACACTGGCAAAAGCACTTGGTGCATGGGTGTGAAGTGCCCAGGATGCTGTAAAATCACCACCATCTTAGCCATGCGCAAGCTGTCATTTTGTGTGTTGACTGCCCCACTGTCCTCTGACAGCCTACAGGAAGAGAAAGAAGGCTTCCAGAGGCTAAACAAATCAGGGCAAAAATGAAGCTTGTACTATTTAGGAATACTCACATGTAGTGAAACCAAAAAGAAAGGAAGGAAACAATATACACCAAATTCAGGCTATTGGTAACCCCTGGGATTAGGTAGAAGGTGATGTGACTGGGGAGGACACACAGAGGCTTCAGGTTGTAGGTGCTGCTCCATTTCTTCAACTGGATTACAAAGGTGTTTGTTATTGTGCTTTATAATTTAGACAGGTTACATATCATTTTTCTTGTATATCAAATATTTCATAGTAAGGGAGAAAATACATAGTAAGGGAGAAAATATTATTGCATTTATATTAGAAAAATAAACTATATATACATGACTGAATATGTAAAACTATGTATGTGCATACATGTTATGAAATGGATAGAGAAAGGAATAGAAAGATACCCACTAACAAAAACAAAATGCCTTTGGCAAATTTATGTTGAACCCATGTCAAATTTTATTAAGTTACTGACAAAGAAAAAAGCATGCCAGCCCAGTGGAAAGTTGCTACTGTGAAGTAACAGAAAGTACTCCAATAGTTGGGGCTGTGCAAATGCCTAGATAACATTTGACATCAAAGGAAAAGAGGGCAGACTTTGGAGTAAGGAGAGAGTAAGATGTCTGTAATGCTCTATATAATTCACATTCTTTATAAAGCTTCAAATGATTGCACTAGTAGCATATTAAAGGGTATGGTTCTTTTTATCTTGGTACAAAGAAAGCATTACATTTAAAATATAAATGTTTGAAATATACTGCAATTTTTGTAATTCTTTTCAGCATTATTTTGCTACATCAGGAATAAAAAAAAAAAAAAAAGGCCTGAGCTTCCCTTATCTTTTGGAAAGTTGCTGTCATCAATACTTTTATTTTTCACACTGACCAGTGCAACTCAGCTGGGTGTTGGCTTGCAAAGTGAAAGGTAGCCAGGTTCGATTCCCAGTCAGGGAACATGCTTGGACTGCAGATTTGGTCCCAGTCAGGGTCCATGGGAGAGGCAACCAATTGATATTTCTGCCTCACACTGATGTTTCTCTCCCTCTCTTTTTCCCCTCCTTTTCTCTCTCTCTCTAAAATAAATAAATAAAATCTTTTTAAAACTTATTTTTCCCCAGCAATTCCATTGTTGGGATTATACCCTAAGAGCCCTGAAACACCAATCCAAAAGAACTTATGCACCCCAATGTTCATAGCAGCACAATTTACAATAGCCAAGTGCCAGAAGCAACCTAAGTGCCCATCAGCAAATGAGTGGATCAAGAAACTATGGTACATTTACACAATGGAATTCTCCACAGCAGAGAGAAAGAAGGAGCTTATACCCTTTGGGACAGCATGGATGGAACTGGAGAGCATTATGCTAAGCAAAATAAGCCAGGTGGTGAGGGACAAATACCATATGATCTCACCTTTAACTGGAACATAATCAACAAAAGAAAAAAAGCAAACAAAATATAACCAGAGACACTGAAATTAAGAACAATCTAACAATAGCTAAAGGGGAGGGGAGAGAGGACTGTGGGGAGAAGGGTTTTCAGGAACTACTATAAAGGACACATGGACAAAACCAAGGGGGAGGGTAGAAGCAAGAGAGGGAGGTGGGTTTGGATGGGGGTGGGGGAGTGGAGGGGAGAAAATGCAGACAACAATAGTTGAACAACAATAAAGTAATTTATTAAAAAAACCTTACTTTTCATTCGATACCACTTTTTACTGTTTGAATTTTACTTTTACCATGTATTGGATTTTCTTTTTTAAGTTATAATGTAATAATAATATCTAATAGTCAAGAGTTGGTGAACAAAATGCCTTACATCTGTGCTGGGATAATTCAAGAGGGGCTCTGGATTCCAATACCAGGATTTCCAACCACATGTTTTGGCCTCAGCACTGGTAGTTGCAGCTGTTTCACATCTGTGCAGGATGGCAGTGCTGCTGATGTTGACAATAATTTATTACCCTTCCTTTTGGACTGACTAGGGAAGAACAACCAACAGCCACAAAATGGGTGTTTGTGTGCAGCAAAATATGAAGACTCCTGACTTCTGGCCAAGATGGAGGCATAGATAGATATACTTTACCTCCTCGCACAAACCAAAAGAAGGACAACAACAAATTTAAATATAAAAAATAACCAGAACTGCCAGAAAATTGACCTTGGTATGACAACCAAGGAATTAAAGAAGAAACATTCATTCAGACTGGTAGGAGGGGCAGCGATGGTTAGCCAGACCAACGAGGACACACAGCAAGGTGGCGGCTGGAGGACCAGGTGGTCCCACATTTGCACGGATAAGCCAGGAGGAACAACTGGGGAGCGAGACAGCCTGCACCACCCAGGGTTCCAATGCAGGGAAAGAAAGCCTCAAAACCTCTGGCTGAAAAAACCTGTGGGGGTTTCAGCAGCAGGAGAAACTCCTAGCTGCTGAACAGGAGAGTTCATGGGAGAAACTCCTAGCTGCTGAACAGGAGAGTTCATTGGAGAAACCCTAGAGTCCTAGAACATACACAAATCCACCCACCTGGGAATCAGCACCAGAGGGCTCAATTTGCTGTGGGTTGTGGGAGAAGTGACTGAAAGCCAGCGGAGAGCTGAGCAAGCAGCATTTTCCCTTTCTGACCCCTCCCCCACATATAATGCCACAATGTAGTGACATGGGTAGCCCCACCCTGGCAAATACCTGATGCTCTGCCCCTTACAACATAATAGGTGTGCTGAGACAAAAAAAAAAAAAAAAAAAAAAAAAAAAAAAAAAAAAAAAAAAAAAAAAAAAAAAAAAAAAAAAAAAAAAAAAAAAAAAAAAAAAAAAAAAAAAAAAAAAAAAAAAAAAAAAAAAAAAAAAAAAAAAAAAAAAAAAAAAAAAAAAAAAAAA